>PVKU01005411.1:0-50145 GCA_004027475.1 Anoura caudifer | reverse complement strand
AGGGGGACAAGGTACAGAGAACAAGTCGCATAGGCAGTGGGTAGAAAATAGGGGGAGGGCAAGAATAGTGTGGGAAATGTAGAAGCTAAAGAACTTATGACACATGGACATGAACTAAAGGTGGGGAATGTGGGTGGGAGGGGGTGTGCAGGGTAGAGGGGAATGAAGAGGGGAAAATGGGACAACTGTAATAGCATAATCAATAAAATATATTTGGAAAAATAAATAAATAAATAAATAAATAAATACACCAAAAATATAAATAAATAAAATACTTTAAAAAAAGTTTCTTCCCAAGACTTTCTCCTTGGAATAGGAGTGAGGAGGAAGTATACCCATTGGGGAAGTAAGGGGAGGTAAGGAGAATGAAACAGAAACTTGGATGTGACTAGTAGCAATGTGATCTCTTCTGAATATTTTTTTTTTTTTTAGTTATGGAGTCACAACAGTCAGACCCCTTCCCCATGTCTTATTCAGAGACTTGACCACATCGTGATGACAGTAAAGAGTATCAAAGACACCACCATGTTTTATTCCAAGATTCTGGGCATGAAGATCGTAACATTCAAGGTAATTACTTATGCAAATACCAAAGTTTAGGTAGAGTAAAATTTGATTATAATACTTTAAAAAAATAACTTTAGCTCTGGCTGGTGTGGCTCAGTGGACTGAGCACTGGCCTGAGAATCAAAGGGTTGCTGGTTCGATTCCCAGTCAGGTCACATGCCTTGGTTTCAGGCCAGGCCCCTAGGGGGTGGGGACGCATGAGAGGCAACCACACGTTGATGTTTCGCTCCCACTCTTTCTTCCTCCCTTCCTTTCTGTCTAAAAATAAATAAATAACATCTTGATAATTGAAAAAACCCACAACAAGTCTGTGAGAATTTAAAGGATCAGTAAAGGAGATTTCAAACTCTGAATAATGGAACTTCCAGAGAGAATGGAGAAATAGAGGGGAGGAAAGTACCACAGAATTAATTCAAGAGAACTTTACAGTCTTTCAATGGAAAGGGTTAACTGACTATCCAGTACATTGACAATTAGATATGTTCTTATGAAATTATAGAATATCAAAATGAAATTAAAGATCCTAACAACTTTCAGAGAGGTTAAAAAGAAAAGAAAAATACTTCAATTGCAAAGGAAAAAGAAATATGCAGATGTCAGATTTCCCAATATTCACATCAGAGACTGGAAGAGAATTGAAAAACACCTACAAGATTCTCAGGGGAAAAAGTTCAACCTAGAATTCTATGCCCAACCAAATTATTAATCAAGGTGAGGATAGAATAAAACATTCTTAGATGTAAAAACACTCAGAAATTTTGGCCACTTGCTTTGAAAATTGAGATTTCTACAACATCAAAATGAGTGATTAAGCCAGAAATAAGGAAGACATCGAAGTCAGGACACGGTGGATCCCAAGGGGAAGGATCCCAGAAAGTACCTAGAGGATAATCAGTCCAATTTGGAACAGGAGAAAGAAACATCCGAAGGAGAGATCTCGGTAAGAAAGGAGGTTTACAGAGATTGAATACTATCCTTGAGAATTCGAAACAACTTCAAAAGTGGGAAATGCAGCCCTGGCTGGTGTGGCTCAGTGGATTGAGCACCAGCCTGTGAACCAAAGGGTCGCTGGTTCAGTTCCCAGTCAGGGCACATGCCTGGGTTGCAGGCCAGGTTTCCCAATGTGGGGTGCATGAGAGGCAACCACACATTGACGTTCCTCTCCCTCTATTTCTCCCTCCTGTCCCCTCTGTCCAAAAATAAATAAATAAAATCTAAAAAAAAAAAACCTTTTAAAAAAAGTGGGAAATGCAGAGAAAGCAAAAATATATATAAAATTGAAAGTGCCCATAAAATGACAAACAGGATAAAAATTTGAAACATAACGTGGAATGTTATGCATTAAAATAAAAGCATGCACCCTGGCCGGTGTGTCTCAGTGGATTGAGTGCTGGACTGTGAACCAAAGGGTTGTCGGTTTGATTCCCAGTCAGGGCACATGCCTGGGTTGTGGGTCGGGTCGCCAGTAGGGGACATGAGAGAGGCAACCACACACTGATGTTTCTCTCCATCTCTTTCTCTGTCCCCTCCTCTCTCTAAAAAATAAATAAATAAAATCTTTTAAAAAATAGACTTATGCAACATCAGCCTCGATGTATACACAGCAAGATGGACAGGTCTTAAAAAGACCATGCTGAGTGAAAAGTGAAGAAATAGAAATAGGTCAACAACATGGTACCATTTAGAATATATGTACAAAAAACAATACTATACTTTCTACAATAACTTATGATATCCAAATATCAAACACATTATAATGGTTGACCTGGGTGGGGACAGGAGTGGAGAATGGAGATAAGAAATGTAAATGCATAAAGAAAACTAGAGATACTTCCAGCCAAGATGGAGGCTAGGAAGATACAGTTTATCTCCTCGCATAACCAAAAGAAGGACAACAAATTTAAAAATAAAAAACTACCAGAACTGACATAAAATCAAACTGTATGGAAGACTGACAACCAAGGAGTTAAAGAAGAAACATTCAGCCAGACCAGTATGGGGCTCGGAGATGGGCAGCCAGGCAGAGAAGACTTGCAGCAAGGCAGCTGCTGGCAGACCAGGTGAGGCGGTGGCAGCTGGTAGAGCAGGAGGTCCCACATTTGCGTACAGATGAACTGGGAGGAACAACTAAGGAGGAAGACAGACTGTGCGAACCAGGGTTCCAGTGCAGGGAAATAAAGCCTCAAAACCTCTGACTAAAAAACCTGTGGGGGCTGAGGCAGCAGCAGAAGAAACTCCCAGACTCACAGGAGAGTTTGTTGGAGAGACCCACAGGGTCCTCAAATGTACACAAACCTACCCACCTAGGAATCACCACCAGGAGGGCCTAATTTGCTTGTGGGTAAAGGAGGAAGTGAGTGAAAGCCACAGAGAGCCCAGCAAGCACCGTTGCTCTCTCTCGGATCCCTCCCCAACATACAACATCACAACGTAGTGACGTGTTGCCCCGCCCTGGAGAACATCTAAGGCTCCGCCCCTTACTACACAATAGGCCTGCTGAGACAAAAAAAAAAAAAAATGGTCCAAATGAAAGAACAGCTCAAAGCTCCAGAAAAAATACAACTCGGGAAGAGACAGCCAACCTATCAGATGCACAGTTCAAAACACTGGTAATCAGGATGCTCAAAGAATTGGTTGAGTATGGTCACAAAAGAGAGGAAATGGTGAAAGCTATACAAAGTGAAATAAAGGGAAATGCACAGGGAACTAACAGTGACAGAAAGGAAACCAGAACTCAAATCAATGATTTTGAGCAAAAGGAAGAAATAATCATTCAACTAGAACAGAATGAAGAAACAAGAATTCAAAAAAATCAGGAGAGGCTTAGGAACCTCCAGGACAACCTTAAACGTTCCAATATCTGAATCATAGGCATCCAGAAGGAGAAGAGGAAGAGCAAGAAATTGAAAACCTATTTGAAAAAATAAAGAAGGAGAATTTCCCTAATCTGGCAAAGGAAATAGACTTTCAGGAAGTCCAGGAAGCTCAGAGAGTCCCAAAGAAGTTGGACCCAAGGAAGCACACACCAAGGCACATCATAATTATGTTACCCAAGGTTAAAGAGAAGGAATCTTAAAAGCAGCAAGAGAAAAGGAGGCACTTACCCACAAAGGAGTGCCCATAAGACTGTCACCTGACTTCTCAAAAGAGACCTTACAGGCAAGAAGGGGCTGGAAAGAAGTATTCTAAGTCATGAAAGGCAAGGGCCTACATCCAAGATGACTCTATCCAGCAAAGCTATCATTTAGAGTGGAAGGGCAGATAAAGTGCTTCCCAGATAAGGTCAAGTTAAAGGAGTTCATCATCACTAAGCCCTTATTATATGAAATGTTAAAGGGACTTATCTATCTAAGAAAAATAAGATAAAAAATATGAACACTTAAATGACAACAAACTCACAACTATCAACAAATGAACCTAAGAGAAAAGAAAAACAACAAAAACTAGGCAAACAGCTAGAACAGGAACAGAATCAGAGAAATGGACATCACATGGAGGGATTTCAGTGGGGAGAAGGAAGGGAGGAATGGGGGGGAGAAGATACAAGGAAGAAGAAGCATATTTGGTAGGCATTAAATAGATGGGGAGAAGTTAAGAATGGTACAGGAAACAGAGAACTCAAAGAACTTATATGTACAACCCATGGACATGAATTAAGGGGGGATGCTGGAGGGTTAGGGGGTGCAGGGTGGAGGGGGAATAAAGGGGGAAATTGGGAAAACTGTAATAGCATAATAAATAAAATATACTTAAAAATAAATTTGAAAAATAAATTAATTTTAAAGGAATCAAAAGAGGAACTACAAATGATAATAGAATTCTGTTGGGAGGGGTAGTAATGTGGGTGAGCTAAATTATCATTTATAATAATAGCAGGGAGAGAATAGAGATGGCTAAAGTTGTTAAATGAAGAAATAGTGGCAAATCATTTAGGGTCTGTGTCTGGAGGCTCATAGGAGAAAACCCAACTAACAGTCAGCAAAGAAGATAGAGTTTTCTTTTTCTCTTATTCAACAACCAGTGGAGACGCATGCAGTCTGTGGCTGGGAAAAAGGAGGAAGTGAATGGAACAAAAGTGTTAGCTCAATGAGGTAGGGAGATTCCCAGAGGCCCCACCCACAATGTCTGCTGACATCATTTAGATTGTGTTTATAAGTAAAAAGGGAGCCCTGGCTGGTGTGGTTCAGTGGATTAGATGCTGGCCTGAGAGCCAAAGGATTGCAGGTTCGATTCCCAGTCAGGGCACATGTCTGGGTTTTGGGCCAGATCCCAAAAGTTACCCCAGTCCAAGTGTGTGTGGGCAGCAACCAATCGACGCTTCACATTTATCTTTCTCTCTCTTTTTAGAGAGTCCTTATGTGAGAATTAAAAAAAGGCAATTTCCCCTAAGGAATGAGACTTAGGTGGGACACAGGATTGTTGTTTTTTTAATTCAAAGACCTGTTATGCTTTTTTAAAAACCTTGTTGGGGTAGGTAGGGAGAACTTTGCCTCACACTCATGTTGAAGGTTTAGCTCTAGGTTGTTTTCTCTCTCCAAATAGGGAGATAGAAAGGCATTGTATTTTGGAGACCAGAAAATTAACCTTCATGAAGTGGGAAAAGAATTTGAACCTAAAGCTGCTCACCCAGTTCCTGGCTCCCTGGACATATGTCTGATCACAGAGGCATCTTTGGAGGAAATGGTCCAACACCTCAAGGTGAGTCAGGCTTCCATTCTTTTTGAGAAAGCTGCTGCAGATGTGGTAGAAACAGAAGCATGACCCAGGGAGGTCTTACTCAAACTCAGGCATAAGAGGTTTCCTCACATCTACAATTGTTTACTCATTATCTTTATTGACTTTTTTTATGTAAACAAATGTATTTTAAAAGGAAACTTTAGCCCTGGCCAGCGTGTGCTCTGTTGATTGGGCCTCATCCCACAAACAGAGGGGTAGCCCGTTTGATTTCTAGTCATGGTGCATGCCTGGGCTGTGGCTCTGTGCACCATCCCTGGATGCTTGCAGAAGGCAGCCGATCAATGTTTCTCTCTTGCATCGATGTTTCTCTCCCTCTGTCTTCCTCCCTTCCCCTCTCTCTAAAAAAAATTAAAAGAAACTTTACATTACCCTTCTCAAACAATCACCTACCAGTAAATTCTCTTTACATACATTTGTGTAAAAAGAAAATATTCAACCAAGTAAATGAAAAACTCATTATATGTTGGCACAAAGGGAAGGTAACTATAAAAACAAACAGCTACAAAAGCATCACAACATCATTCGATTCTAGCTATTTCCATTCTGTGAACTCTGTGAGCCTGACCTTCCAAATGGGAATTTGGCAGATGGTTAGGTGGTGCTAAGGACTCGTTAGCAACCACCAGAGACTTTCTTCTTGGTATAATCAGAAGGATTGAAAAAAGATAGAAGAGGGAATAATTTCTAATTTGCTATTATTTAATGTTGGTGTCCCTGTAACACTTAAAATTATTTCATGTAAAGGGGGCATTTGTTCTTCTGTTGGGGAATACAGATCAAGGTCTTGAATATACTCTAGATTCCTTTTTTTTGGAAAGTATCAGTGAAAAAGTCTTGTTCGGAAGTAAAGTTGGGAAAGCACAGGGGTTAAGAATATAGACTTTGGCCTAGACTGCCTGGGTTTGAATTCTGACTCTGCCATTTACTAAATAGCACTAGAGACTATTATCATTATCCCCATTTTACAGATGAGAAACTGAGGTACAGTGTAGTTATCTGCCCAAGGCCATACAGCTGGTATGTGGCTGGAGCAGAGGGAGGGAAGAAGAATGGTAGATGAGGTGAGAAAGATACAGGGGTCTTTGGGCCACTATATAAGGAATTAAATTTTGGTTTGACGCATGGAATGTGATGAATGACTTTTGTCTTCTACTTCAGGCTTGTGATGTTCCCATTGAGGAGGGTCCAGTCCCCAGAACTGGGGCAAAAGGGCCCATTATGTCCATCTACTTCCGAGACCCTGACAGAAACCTGATTGAGGTGTCCAACTATATTTCCTGTGATTGAAGCTGGAGCTCCTCCATTCTGTTCCCTGCAATGTTGCCATCTTCCTTCCTCCCTCCAGACTCTCATCAGGACCCAGAGATCTTCAAGGACTGACAACTTAGGCACTTCCCACATCCTGCTAGGGGAACCTGAGATGGGTTTGGGACCAAATCTACAAGACTGAATGTTCTCATTCCAAGCTGCTCCAATAAATTAATAAACTCCCAACTAATATGTGTTCCTCATTATTATCATCTTGGTGTTATATATGGGTGTTTGTCTAGCACATGAGGTCTCTGAACCCTTTGGGGTTCAGGAACTAGGGTATGACATCTCTGAGGACCAAATCCAGGGTCAGGCTCTTGAGATTCAAGGCCTCTAACAGATTTCTCCTTGTCTATGAACCCATCCTTTTTTATCCTTTTAGACTCATCTCACTCCTTCCAGGTGCTGCCTGCTGTTTCTTCCACCTCAGAGGCCTCAGTGAACCCCAAGATATCTACAATTCCCATGAGATCTTCAAGGACCAGCCCAGATGACACTATCTCCTCTTGGTGTGCTTTTATCTGGTCTCATTCCCAGGGGATGTGGCACTTTGTACCTTTGGATCTGGTAAGTCCAGACTCATCTCAATCGATGCTCAGGCCCTGACAGAGTAGATAGTAAAGGACAAATTTCCTGTTTCTGTACCCCCACCACCACCACCACACCATTCACTCACTCAATTAATAAACATATATTGAGCATCTACTGTGTGTTTGGCCCTGTTGCAGGCTTTGGAGAGATAGTATTGAACAGAAGGAGTAAGCATATCTATGTTTGTGGAGCTGCCATTCTATTGGGAAAGATACAAAATAAATAAAATTAAGTAAGGAAAATACTAAATATGTTAGAGGATGATAAATGCTTTGGAGAAAAAGAAAACATGGAAAAGAGGGAACACATAAAAACCACTAGGACAGTTTCCAGTGTGTAATAGGATGGTCAGGGAAACCTCACTGAGGAGATACTGGAGCACAGACCTGCAGAGATAAGGGGGAAGTTACACGGATCACTGAAAGAAGAGCATACCAGGCAGAGAGAAGAGCCAGTGGAAAGGCCCTAAAGCATGAGTGTGCCCAGTGTGTGTGAGGAACAGCAGGAGACAAGTGAGGAGAAAGAGGGAGCAGCGAGTGACAGAGACTGGATGAGTTCACCAAGAGAGAAAATGTCAACTAGAGAAGAGGCCCAAACATATTTACAGTTCTGAGAAAAGGGGAGGAACCAGCAAATGAGGTAGGTATAGAGGGAAGGAAACAATACAGCTTCCTGAATGAATGCATGATGGATAAAGAAGCATGTATGAGAGTCTCTTGAGGCAAGGGAGTCCCTAGTCTTGTGAGCTCTGGTCTCTAAAACAGTCCTTACCCAGATGGTAATTCAGCCAGGTCTCATGAGTGAACCCCCTGGGAGCCCCAAAAATGCTGGGAAGAGAGACTATGTATGGATGTGTTTTAGCACATGAAAGGCTTTGCCAAAAGCTGCAGCAGGTTTCCTGCCTATTTTTAAAAGACACCATGCTTTGGATTCAGTTATTATATGTCTGGAGATAGATGATTTATTGAAGAAAAGAAGGAAGGGAGGGAGGGAAGGAGGGAGGGAGGGAGGAGAGACAGAGGGAGAGAGGGAGGGAGGGAAGAGAGGAAAAGAGGGCAGCAGAATGGTGGATGAATGAATGGTTAGATGGGTGGGTGGGTAGATGGAGAGATGGGTGGATAGATGGACTAATATCCCTTGCCCCTGGAGAAACTCTTTCACACGTTTGTTTTCAGAAAGAAGAATATGAGTTTGTAAATTACAAATTTGCTCTAATAGGGAAAAAAACCCTAGAAACAATGTAAATGTCCATCAGCAGATGGATGGTTAAATAAACCATGGTATCTTCATTCCATGGAATACTAACTCAGTAATAAAAGGGAGTAAGTTTATGAGCCTAGCATTAACCTTATATCAAAACCAGACAAAGATATAACAAGACAAGAAAACTACAGATCAATATCTCATGAATATAAATGCAAAAATCTTCTATAAAATACTAGTAAATAGAATTCAGCAATATACAAAAGGGTTAGGTAACATTATACATATAATATATATAATATAACATAACTAAGTGGAATTTATCTCAGGAATACAAGATTGGTTCAACGTATGAAATCAATCAATGCAAATACACCAGATTAATAGAATAAAGTATAAAAAGTACATAATTTCATAGATGAAGAAAAAAACATTTGACAAAATTCAACACCCATTCATGATAAAAACATTCAACGAACTAGGAATAGAAGAGAACTTCCTCAATCTGATAAAGGGCATTTACAAAAACCTACAGCTAACATCATACATAATGGTGAAATACATAAAACTTTTTCCTGAAGATCAGGAACAAATCAAGGATGTCTCCTCTCACCACCTCTATTCAAAATTTACTAGAGGTTCTAGTCAAGACAATTAGGTAAGAAAAGAGATAAAAGCCATTCATATTGAAAAAAAGAAGTTAAACTATCTGTATTTGCAGATTTCTTACTCAGAAAATCTTAAGTAACCCACAACAAAACCATTACACACACACACACACACACACACACACACACACACACACGAGCTCAGCAAGGTTACAGGATATAAGATCACACAAAATTAATCATATTTTATATATTAACAGTGAACAATCCAAAAATTAAATTAAGAAAACAATTTTAGTTACAATAGCATCAAAAACAGTAAAATACTTAGTAAAAAATTTAACAAAATGTGGGTAAGACTTGTGCACTGAAAACTGTAAAATATTGTTGATAGAAATAAAAGGAGACCTAAATAAATGGAAAGATATCACATGTTTACAGATAAAAGACTTTATAGTGTTAAGATGGCAATACTACCTAAATTGATCTACAGATTTTATGCAATCCCTATCAGAATCCCATCTTGCTTCTTTGTAGAAATTGACAAACTGATCCTAAAATTCATGTGGAAATGCTAGGGACCCAGAATGATTACAATAGTCTTGAAAAAGAAAAACATAGTTGGAGGACTTGCACTTCCCAATTTAAAAACTTACTTCATAGCTACAGTAATCAAGAGTGTGTGGTACTAGCATAAAAATAGATATATAGATCAGTGGAATATAATCCAGAAATAAAACAACATGGGCAATTGATTTTTCATAAGTGTGTCAAGACAAGTCAATGGATAAAGAAGAGTCTCTTGAACAGGTGCTGTTGGAGCAGCTGAACATCCATGCCCATAAATGATGTTGGACCCACCTCAGAGCAGATACAAAAATCAACTCAAAATGAATCAAATGTAACAGCTAAAACTATCAAAAGAAAACATAGGAGTGAATGTTCATGACCTTGCATTAGGCAATGGTTTCTTAGATATGGCATATGACACCTAAAGCATAAGCAACCAAAGGAAAAATAAATTGGATTTTGTTAAAATGAAAACCTTTTGTGCTTCAAAAGACACTCTCAAGAAAATGAAAAGACAATCCACAAATAGGAAAAAAGTATTTGCGAATCACCTATCTATAATAGTCTAGCATCCAGAATATATGAAGAACACTTACAACTCAACAATAAAAAGACAAATAATCCAATTAAAAATGGGCAAGGAATTGGAATAGATATTTTTCTAAAGAAGATGTGCAAGTGGTCAATAAACACAAGAAAAAGGATCAATATCATAAGCCATTAGGAAAATGCAAATCAAAACCATATCACACCCACCAAGATGGCTAGAATCAAAAAGCAGGACAATATCAAGTGTTGGAAAGGATGTGAATAAATTGGAACCCTCATACCACTGCTGTGGAGAATAGTTTTGCAGTTCCTCAAAAAGTTAAACAGAATTACTGTAAGGCCCTGCAATGCTATTCCTCATAATGTATGATTCCATTTATATGAAATGTCTAAAACAGGTAAATCCATGAGACAGAAATTAGATTGGTGGTTGCCAGGGGCTTTGGGGTAGTAGAAATATAGTGGAAAATAACTACTAATGGGTACAGGGCTTCTTTTGGGGGTGATGAATACACTCTAGAATTAGATAGTGTTGATAATTGCACAACCATGTGAATAGCCTAATTGCTGAAATCTATACTTTAAAAGGGTGAATTTTACGGTATGTGAATTACATCTTAATAAAACACAGTGAACTATGGACACACACAACAATCTGAATGGATGTACAGACATCATGCTGAGCAAAAGAAGCACATATGCTATGATTCCATTTATATCAAGTTCAAAAACAGGCCCCAAATCCCCAGTATTCTATGTTGTTTAGGGGTACATACATATGTACTAATTAGAGTAAAAATAGTCATGAGGGCCCTGGCTTGTGTGGCTCAGTGGATTGAGTGCCAGCCTGTAAACCAAAAGGTCTCCGGTTTGATTCTCAGTCAGGACACATGCCTGGGTTGTGGGCCTGGTCCCCAGTTGGGGGCGGTCCTGTGAGAGGCAACCAATCTATGTTTCTCTTGGACATTGATGTTTCACTCCCTCCCTTTCTCTTTTCCTTCCCCTCTCTCTAAAAAATAAAATAATAAAATAAAATCTAAAAAAGAGTTTATAAAAAATAGTTACGAGGAAGATAAACACCAAACTCAAGGCACTGAAAGGAAAAAGGGAGATGGAAGTGGTATAAGGACTTTAAGTGTATGTGTAATATTCCTTTTTAAAAGGATCTGAAATAAATAAGACAAGTTTCTGTCCCCATCCTGGTAGACTCCACAGTCTGTAAGAGGCATAAATAGTCCAAATGTCATGGGCTGGCACCAAGCTCTAGAATCCTAGAAGATGCCAGGAGGGAGGCAAACAGTTAGGGAAGACTTCAGGAAACAGGACGATAGGGCTGAGTCTCAAATGGAGGTATGAGAGAGAGGATGCTTGGCTGGGACACTCCACCCCCACCCTCACCCCCACCTCCCGCCCTCGTGGGTGTCCCCCAAAGCCTAGCCTGGCCCCACTGATTCCCTTATCTGCCCACTCCCAGCTGCCTCCCTGCTGGCTGAACTGTAGCCGCAGACTTCTGGGCCTGTGCCCCCTCCATGGGATGGGGGAGGGAATAGGGCTTGGCCTCAGAGCCTTAGGGTTTCTAGCTCTTGATGGAGGCAGGGCTCTGAGGCCCCCAGTCCCCACCCTTCACTTCCCTTCCTGAACCCTTTCTCCCTCCAGTTATGAAGAAATGGGCCATGAGTCTGGCGGCTAAACCCTTGTGTGAGACAGGCCTCCAGCTTGCCCTTCCCCAGGGGAACAGATTTCCCTACCTCTCCCCGTACACTGCAACTGCTGTTTCTAGTAATAACAATGAGGAGAGTTACCTTAACAGCTCACTGTTCACAGTGTGCCAGGCAGTCCCTGTGTTGAATGGCATCTCAACATCTGATGTGGGCTCTATGATTGTACCCATTTTCCAGGTGAAGAAACTGGACTCAGAGGATAGCTTGCCCAGGAATCACATAGCAAAGCAGAGTCAGAGCTGAGACAAGAACCCAGGGCCTTATATGCCTACTCCCAGTCTGGAAGATGGGGGCAATTATATGCACTTACACCGAGAGGACCTGGTGAGAATGGGATAAAATTATGCATGAAGGAGCACTTAGCACAATGCCTGGGTGGCTTGGCAAGCACTGTTGCTGTTGTTATTACATTAGTACTAAGAAAAATATCAGTACTAGAATCAGTATATTATCATTATTATTGTTGATAGAAGTAGGATGAACAACAATTATTAGTTTTAGAAATAGTATTAGTACTAACAATAGCATTGCTGTTAGATTGGAATTAGCATTATTAGTATTGCTATCATTATTAAAATTAGTATTAGTGCTAGTATCGACATTAGAATTAATATTAGGATTAGTAATTAGAATTGGTATTGGTGTCAGCATATTATTAGCATCAGTATTAGAATTAGTACTAGTTCTAGGGAAAAAAGGTCCAAGTACTATCCCTCATGTACAGTAGGTACTCAATTAACAAATAAGTATACTTAATAGTTATTGACATATCAGATTCAACTGAGTTAAAATCACTTAATGGATTAAATCTCATTTAGTGGTCCCATCACCCTATGGAGCAGCCACTATTATTACCTGATCTTTACAGATGAAGAACTAAGGTCCAGAGCAGAGAGCAACTTGCCCAAGGCCACACAGCGACTTGGTGATAGGGTGGTCTATAAATGAGAGTGGGCTGGCTCCACAGTGCATGTCCTGAAATCATCTTCATTTAAGTCATTGGGGTCTTTTTTCCTCGTTCCTACCAATGAGGGCTTGGCATGGGTGTGGCACATAGCAATAGCTCAATAAATTCCAAGTCTCTTTACTCCTCAAAACCCCCATTTTGCATATGATGACACTGAGGCCAGAGAGAAAAGATGAGGATGGGGAACTCCCTCTGGTGTGGGCCATAAGTAAGCTGACCCCACTGACTCAGGGCTCCTTCCTTGCCCTCTCCCCTCAGTGATTCTCAGTCTCCCCATCTGTAGAGTAGATAGTCTGGAGAACACCCTGTCCCATGGAGTTCTGGGGCCATGACAGTGTAGTCTTACCCCCTTCCCCGTGGGGATCCAAGTTGGACACCTACTTTATGCACTGTGTGCATGTGTCCAATGGTTTCATGTGGCTAAAGTGCTCAAAACAGACCCAGTATGAGTCTATGATAGCATGAGACACCGGTTGTTGTCACTGTTGTTACTATTTGAGGGAGGCAGAACAGGGCAGGAAGGTGGGGACTGAGGTACAGAGGCCCAGGGACTCTCTGAGGGTCCCTCTCAGCAGGTTGAGGGCAGAACCACAGGCCACATGGGTCCACATCAATCTACATTCCCTTGTGCCACCAACCCCAGTACTACCTGCCCAGGGTGCACCCAGGCTGCCACGTAGGATCTCATGGACTTCCTCTCAAACTCTCTGTTTCTGAATATCTCTGTCTTCTCTGTCCCCCTCTCTACAGCATCAACTTTGTCTCCACCTGTGTTGTTGGCCTCTGTCATTTTCTGGTTTTATCTGTCCCTTCTGTCTGTTTCTGTCTCTCCTTCTCTTTGCTTATCTATCTCTCTAATTGTCTCTGGCTCTCTCTGTGCCTCTGTCCCCCTCCCTTGGTTTCTCCTTTCTTTCTGTGCCCTCTTCCTCCTTCCAGCTCTGTATTTTTCTCTGTTTATCTCTCTGTGTCTCTGGATTTCCATCTCTCTCTGTTGCTGTCTCACTCTTCTTTCTCCCTTCAATTTTCCTTCCCTTCCTCTACCCTATCCCACTCCTCAAGGACCCGCATTGGAACCAACCCCTGTTCCCATCTATTTCCCGCCTCCAGAACAGCATGGCGGGCAAGAAGTTGAGGCCACTGTCCCTGGGTGCCCCCCAGCCCTGCCCCCCATCCCAAGGCAGCCTGTTACCGCGGAGCCAACAGCCACTGTGGCCTCCATCTGATAAGACTTATCTGCTGCCCCAGGGCAGGCCAGAGCTGGCGTAAGCCCCAGTGGGGTGCTGAGTGCGTGTGGCCCTGACTCCCACCAGCCCTGGTCTGGCCCCTGGGCAGCTGGGCCTGGGTCGTCATGATGTCCCTAGGGCTCTGATTCAAACCCCACTGAATCTCTCTGAGCCTCATTCTTTTTGTCTGCAAAATGGGTACAGTCACATCCCTCCTTTCCCTATGGGTAGGAAGACTCACATACAAAAGTACCCAGCCCTCACTTGGCCCAACACACAGTAGGGCCTTTACAAACAGTCACTGAAAAGCCCAGCAGATTCATGAGTCCATATCTGCTATTTTTGTTTTATCTTGCGCTCAGCCCATCCCTTATTGTTTGGTTGGACACTGAAGTCCATGGGAGCCCAAGTCAAATAGGGTCTGAGAATCCATGGGGTGGGTAGGTGGGGTGGAGGAAGGTCCCTACTGCCCAGGAGGTGCCCCACCAGCAGGGGACCCACCCCCGGGCCTCGTCTGCCCCACCCACTGGTGCACCAGCCACTCCCTGGGGAGGAGGGAAGAAGGAGAGGGGAGGGAGGGAGGGAGGAAGGGAGGAAGGGAGCCTCAAACACCAAGGCCAGCCAGGACATCCCCTAGGATCACACTGAGCTCGCCACATCCCCAAAGCAGCTGAAACCTCTGCACCAACCAGCCCAGGTCAGTCTCAGCCCCCAAAAGTCCCCAGCAAGGCAAACTCTGGGCCTGCTGCCCCTTACCGCAAGGCTATTCCTCCAGCCTGCTTCAGTTTCCCCAACCTACCATTGGCCCCCAAAGTGTCTACCACCCCTGAATCCCTTGACAATCCAATCCCTGGAGCTTCTCCAGACCACCTTTGTCTTTCCAACCTCCACTCCTACCCCAAACCTATCTCCCTACCCCTTCTCTCTGCCCTGACTCTCATCTACACCTTCCAAAATATCTATGTTCTCCTGATCTCTTAACTGTCCCTGTACCTCATCTCTGTTCCCTAAAACATGCCTTTATCCTCCAAATCCTATTTCTGCCCCAAATCTGATTTTCACTCACCTGAACTTATCCATCTACAAATTCCCCCCAAAAAACTCATTCTCCCTCCCTATTTCTGTTCCCCAAGCCCTGCCTGCTCAACATCTTTGCCTCTGCCCTAATTTCTCCCTTTGATCCACCAAAGGGAGAAATTATCCCCGGCTTACCAAACCCTAGCTCCATTCTAATACTCCCACCTCTGCCTCAAACCTTGCATTTGTTCCCTGTGACTTCTCTCTGATCTCCCAAAACCATTTCTTTTCCCCAACCCCTTGCCTATGCATCAAAATATCTTTGCCACCCCGAACACCAAGTCTACTCCTTCAAATCTGTTCTGTCACATGAATCCTTTTGTCTGTCTTCCCTAAGCCCCATCTTAGCTCCAAAATGCCTCTGTCCACCAGATCTCCTCTGTGGCCCCAAATCTTTATCTACTTCAATTCTATCTCAGTTCTAAAACTTCTCTTGTGCTCCTATAACCCATCTCTAATCATCAGACACATTTCTGCCACTCCAAACCCATCTTTGACCCCTAAACTTTATCTCTGCTCCAGTAAAACCCTTGGACCCCCACACTTTTCCATGACCCTCAGAATCCATCTCTGACCCCCAAACTACACCTCCAACTTCTCAACTTTGTCTCTTACTCTCAAACTTTACCCCTGATCCTCAATCTGGTCTCTGCTTTCATGACTTATTTCTGATCCTAAAATGTGACCCTTCAAGGTTGTCTTACTCCCAAAACCCTGTATCTGCTTTCCAAAACCTCATAGTTATACCCCAAACCTTTCTGACTCTTTAATCCCTATCTGACCCTCAAACCCTCCCAAGACACATCTGCCCTCAGACCCCATCTTTGCTCCCTTTAGTCCTGAGGGACCCTCCCTTGAGGGCTGGAATAGGGACATTCATTACCTGGGGTGAGGGGCTGGGCGAGGGGCTGGGCCGAGGGAGAGTTGAGGGTGCCGGCCTGCTGCCTGCTGCCAGTTGGGGCAGCACTTACTCTAGTGGGGCAGCTGATAAGGAGCTTTCATATCCCCCAGCCTCGAGATAAACATTATCTCTGTCTGGAGAGTGATAACTGGGTGGTGGTGATGGGGCTGGGCCCCTGCCATGAGAGGGGTGGGCAGCCCTGGACCCACCAAGGTGTCAGGTGCAGGGGGCAGGGGGTTAGTGGAGGGAGATTATGGGAAGTGAGATGAGGCTGAGGGGATAAAGGAACACAGAGACAAAATGCAGGAGACACATAGGGAGACAGAGAGAAGGGAGAGAGAAACAAAGGGAGAGATGGGGAGAAAAAGAAATAGAGAAAAAAGAACAAGAGACACGCAGAAAGAGAAAGGAGAAACAGAGAGACTCGGAAACAATAAGGGAAAGAGAGATAGCAGGAGAGCAGGCCCAGTAACAGAAACGAAGAGTGAAACAAGAGCAGAGAGAGAGAAAGTGAGAGAGAGGGAGAGAGACTCAAATAGAATCGTGGAGAGACAGACAGGAATGAGAAGGAGGCTGAGATGAGGAGGCAAGACACCCTCCCTGGGGAGGGACCCTGAGGCCTAGGCTGGTTGTGGGCATATCCACAGGCCATCTCTTTCCCAGCATAACCCCCAACCTTGGTCCTAACCCTTAGACTGTCTACACAATGGGTTACATAGGCAGGGGATTTAAAGATGTCTTTCAATTCTATGTCCATCACTCCATCCTACAAAGAGTGAAACTGAGGCCTTCAGGCTCACAGGGTAGGCCAGGGTCAGGGGTAGGTTTCCTAGATTCTCATCTGGGACTGTGCGCAGTGGGGTGTGGTCAGGGGTATGGGGATAGTAACACAAATATGGAAATAAGGCCATAGGGCCGAGAGAGAGAGAGAGAGAGAGAGAGAGAGAGAGAGAGAGAGAGAGAAAGCAGGGAGAGACAAACAAGCAGAAAGACAGAGTGGGAGAAGTGTAGATATGAGTGCAAAGGGAGACACAAACAAGATATAAAGAAAGCTAAGAGAAACAAAAAGAGATAAAGACAGTTGGAGAGAAACAATCACAAAGATAGGGACATGGAAAGACAGGGAAAGGAGGAAGAAAAAACATTGGACATTTGTAAAAGCACAGAAGTAGACAGCAATATATATTATGGTAGCATAGAGACATGGAAAGAAATGCAGAGAGCCAGACTTGAGAAGACAGAGTGTCAGAGAAAAAGAGACCCAAGGAGACAGAGATACATACAGGGAAGCAAAGTGGCAAAGGGGCATAGACCAAGCCTCCATCTCACAGGTCTTAGCTTGGCCCTGTCACTACCTCCTATCTGGCCAATGGGGAAACTGAGGCCTAGGGATGGTTGGGACCAAAGGAGACAGAAAGCAGAACTATGGCCAGCCTCCCCAGGGGAGTGGGTAATGGTAAAGGGAACACCTCCCACCTGCCCCCTTCTCAGAGGAAGCCAGAGGCCTTTGGGTGATTTCAAAAGTTGGGCGGGGATGGCAGAGATAAGCAGTGGGGGATACTGACCCCCCCATGGGACAGGGAGGAACTCTATCTGCAGACCCAACTGAGGTGGGGGAGGAGGAGTCAAGCCGGAAACCTTGGGGTTTCTGAGAAAGTCAGAAGGCAAGATGCAGTAGATAGGGATGAAATTGGGGATCACAAGAGGGTGAGCCCCCAGGTCCCAGGGGGTGACCAAGGGGTTCATGAGACTCTGATTCTGCACCCCAGCCTACCCCACCCCACCCCACCTAGACTCCTGTAGATGGGGAGGGGAGGGAAAATGGGGGCAGGGGGAGAAGAGGAAGTGAAGGAGGAGGGGAGGAGAAAATGAGGAGAGGGAGAAAGAGATGAGCAGAGAGGGAGAGAAGAATAAAGAAAAAGGAAGAGAGGAGAAAGGAGGATAGGGGAAGAGAAAAGAAGAGGGGAGGAAAGAGGAGTGGAGGAGATGTAGAAATGGAAAGAGGGAGAGAAGGTGGCTGAGGGGGAGGAGGGGGGAGAAGAAGGAAGAGACAGCAGAAGAGAAGGGGACAGGGAGAGAGGATGAGGGGGCAAGGGAGGGGAAGAGTGGAATAAGAGGGGGGAAGGAGAGGAGGAAGAAGGACGAGTGGAAAGAGAAGGAAGAGGGGAAAGAGGAGAGGAGAAAAAAGGGAAGTTGAGTGAGAGAAGGGAAAAGATGGGAGGGAAGGAGGAAGGAGAAGAACGAGAAGAAAGGGAGGAGGAGGAAGAAGAGAAGGAAAGGGAGGGAGGAAGAGGAGGAGAAGGAAGGGAAGAGGATATAGGAGGGAGAGGAAAAGAGAGGGAGGAGATGAAAAACAAATGGGGAAAGACGAGGAAGGAGAAAAGGAGGGGGAGTGAGGATAGAGTGGAAGATTACAGAAAGATGAGGGAGGAGTGGGAAGAGAGGAAAGAGAGGAGGGTAGAGGGGAGAAGGGACCTAGGGAGAGGGAAAGGAGGGATATATAGATTGAAGGGATGGAGTGGGAAGAGAGAGAAGGGAGGGAAAAGGGGCTGTAGAGGAGAGGGGGAAATTTTCTATGTCTGAGGACCCCTCCTGTCCTCACAGGTCGAACCTCAGAGGCCCCATGGAGTTCCCTGGCCTGGGGGCCCTGGGGACCTCTGAGCCCCTGCCCCAGTTTGTGGACCCTGCCCTGGTGTCCTCACTACCAGAGTCGGGGGTCTTCTTCCCTTCTGGGCCTGAGGGCTTGGATGCAGCAGCCTCTTCCACTGCTCCAAGCACCGCCTCTGCTACAGCTGCTGCACTGGCTTACTATAGGGATGCTGAGGCCTACAGACACTCCCCAGGTAACTCCTTCGGGTGGCTTTCCTGGGACCGGTTCCTTGCTGTTGGGGTTGCCATGGAGACCCTTAGCTAGGGGAGAATCCCACAAGGAGGACATCTTGAAAATGGCCAGAACTCTTCACGTGACTGGGCTGACCACTTTCCCAGTGAAGTCCAGACCTGGGGATATCCATGATCCTCAACCTGCCACATTGGGAAGCAGTGTTGGGAGTAGATGGTGGTGGCCCTAGTTGTTGAGTGATCCATGGGGCTTCAAACAACATCAGTTGTCCTCAAAACCCATTTGGAAATGGCTAGAGGTTACTGCAGTTGCCAGGGTGACCAGTGGGGCTCAGGATCCACGAGTCACTCAATGGCCAGCAGTTGTTCTGGCAAGCTATGGAAATGTTGGAAAATTGGCTACCATTCTGGAGCTGTTGGGCACCACTGCACTCTGAAAGCAGGATGACTTTAGACAGTTCTATTCTGTCCTCTTCTTTCTTCCTTCCCATACCCACTCCTGCAACAGTCTTTCAGGTGTACCCATTGCTCAACTGTATGGAGGGGATCCCGGGGAGCTCACCATACACCAGCTGGGCCTATGGCAAGACTGGCCTCTACTCTCCCTCAACTGTGTGCCCCACCCGCGAGGACTCCCCTCCCCAGGCCCCGGAAGATCCTGATGGGAAAGGAGGCAGCAGTTTCCTGGAAACCTTAAAGACAGAACGACTGAGTCCAGACCTCTTGACACTGGGGCCTGCACTGCCTTCATCAATCCCTGTCCCCAGCAGTGCCTATGGGGGCCCTGACTTTCCCAGTAACTTCTTTTCTCCCACCGGAAGCCCCCTCAATCCAGCGGCCTATTCCTCCCCCAAGCTTCGTGGAACCCTGCCCCTGGCCACCTGCGGTGAGGTTCCCAAAAAGGGACAGGGAGGTTGAGGTGGGGGGGCACATCCAAGGCAAAGTTGGGCTGAGCCTGGCTCCCTCTTCCCCTCTGTCCACCTCACCAGAGGCCAGGGAATGTGTGAACTGCGGAGCAACAGCCACTCCACTGTGGCGACGGGACAGGACAGGCCACTACCTGTGCAACGCCTGTGGCCTCTATCACAAGATGAATGGGCAAAACAGGCCCCTCATTCGGCCCAAGAAGCGCCTGGTAAGACCCCAGGCCTGCCTCCCCTTATCCAAGCACTGCTGTTCTCACCCTGTGCAGGAAATCCCTGTCCTCACACTCTACAAGAACCCACATCCCCCATCCCTTCCCCATCCATACAGGAGCCCACCTTTGTACAGGAGTGCGTATCCTCAACCTACCCTCAGGCTGCAAGCAGGAATCTCATCCCCTCCCTACCCAGCAGGCTTCACACTTGGCGGCACACTGGGATCACCTGGGGGCCCTCCCCTAGGTGTGTTGGTTTGATTGCTCTGGGGTGCTGCCTGGGTATCAGGATTGTTTTTAACTCCCCAAGCGATTCCAATGTCTGCCAACATTAAGAATTACTGATGTAGTCTCCCATACAATATGGAAAGCATTGGGACAGGAGTCCATATCCTTGTCCCATAGAGAACCCATGATCCACACCCTGTACAGGAAGCCTTGCCTTCACCCTGACCCTCACCTCTTGTGTCTTCCACCTCCCAGTGCCCTGATCCTCACATTCTTGCTTCCCCCAGATTGTCAGCAAACGGGCAGGTACCCAGTGCACCAACTGCCAGACAACCACCACAACGCTGTGGCGGAGAAATGCCAGTGGGGACCCTGTGTGCAATGCCTGCGGCCTCTACTACAAGCTACACCAGGTGTGCCCTGCCTCTTGGAGCCTCCCCACTCTCCTCCCCATCCTGCTAACCTTCCCTTCCTTCTTCTTTCCCCTTCCTGTATTCTTCCTATCTCTCCTTCCCTCTCTACTCCACTCCCTTCCTTTCTTATCCCTGTTATTCTCCTCCCTCTTCTTCCCCCCTCGTCCCTCTCTTCCCCTTCATCCCCTTCCTCCCTTCCATTCCTTCCTGCTCCCTTCTCTGTCCTCCATTTCTCATCCCCTTCCTCCTCCCCTTCAGCCATCAGCTAGTCCTATGGCTAGAGGACAAAGGACCTTTCCCCCAGCTTAGGGCCTCACAAGCTCATGATTCCTTAGGACAATATCTGTGCCACAGCAGGGGTCTGCTCTCCTAGTCCTTGACCCAGTTCCCTATTCTTAAGGAGAGGGGTGGGAAGAGCATCCCTGGTGGAGACACAGAGGGAAAAGTCAGAAATTGGGAAATACTCACGGCCTCCCTTTTGTCAGGTGAACCGACCACTGACCATGCGGAAGGATGGTATTCAGACTAGAAACCGCAAGGCATCTGGAAAGGGGAAAAAGAAACGGGGGTCAAGTCTGGGAGGTACAGGAGCAGCAGAAGGACCAACTGGTGGCTTCATGGTGGTGGCTGGGGGTGGTGGTAGTGGGAATTGTGGGGAAGTTGCCTCAGGCTTGACATTGGGCCCACCTGGTACTGCCCATCTCTACCAAGGCCTGGGCCCTGTGGTGCTGTCAGGGCCTGTTAGTCACCTCATGCCTTTCCCAGGGCCCCTGTTGGGTTCACCTACAGGCTCCTTCCCCACGGGCCCCATGCCTCCCACCACCACCACCACCGTGGTGGCGCCACTCAGCTCATGAGGACACAGAGTATGGCCTCAGAGCAAGGGTAGGGTCTTTCTCCTCTTGTAGCCAGCAGTCTATATAAACCAACCCTCTGGGCCCCAGACACTCCTTAGTCTGGACCCTCAAAGCTTTTGTAAAATAAAACCACTAATGTCCTGAAGTTGGAAGTGTGAGTCTGTGTGGGACCAAATAAAGAGCCGTGGTAGGTGGGATGTGTAACAGTGTCTGCAATTCTTTGATGATGGTGTGAGGCTGTGTGAGACATTATGTGTGACCTGGCACTTGTGACCCTTCATGATAGTGGGTTATGATGTGCAATTATAACAGTGCATGTGAAAACGTGTGTGACAACATCCAGGTTGTATGGTATGTGTATCCACACATGATGGGGAGAGACACTGTGTGGCTGGCTGACTGCTCTGTGAGGTGGTGATCATGGGGTGAGGTTGTGAGAGATGGTGTGCGTGACACCAGGTAACTGCGAGAAACAGGGCCCAGGTGACTGTATGAGAAGATATGGAAGTATATGTATGACAGGGTGTGTTGAAAAAACTGTGTGAGGTTGTGCTTGTGTGATTGTGCACCATGCAGGGTGGTTTTGAGATGGTGTGACAGCATGTATACTGGGCACAGAATTTGATCAATAAACATTTTTGGAATGTTGGACAAGGACTGTGTATGACGGTATGTGGGGACATAACAGTGTGACCACGAAGTACTATGTGCGAGGACGTCTTTGAGGGTCTGGTAACGGCAGTACTTCCATGCAAGTCTGTGTCTTTGAGCGCATCACATATCATGTGCCATGTCACAGTGTCTCTGAGTGGCTGACAATGTGAGCAGCTCTATGTACACTTATTTGTGAAGGTATCAATATATATATATATAGTTTCAGCTGGTGTAAGTTAGGGACCCCCTTCCAAGGGACAGAAGACGCGCTTAAGACAGCAATGGGAGGAAAGAGTCAGGCTGGAATGGTAGCCACAGTAGGGTCAGAAGGCTAGTCCAGGACCTTACGGTTGTCCATGGGTCTTCCTGTCACTCATCTCTTATCTCTCTGAGCCCTGCTCGGCCTACAGTCCTGTGGGAAATGGTAGAGCAGGAGACGTGGAGATTAGAAGGACAAAATAGCTTCTGCGGGGAAATTTTTAGACCCCATAAGTTGGGGAGATCCTCACTGTCCCAACTCCCTCCCCAATATACCTGCTCATCTGGGTGAATTGCTCCCTCCAAAGTGGAATTTGTTCTTCCACTGAACAAACTCTCACATAGTTGCTTACACTGAGTCAAGTTACATCCTAGACAGGTATAACCCTGACAGGTTAAATGGGTCTCCCAAGGCCACACAGTTGGTGGCACAGGACTGAGCCAGGTTTCATGGCCTAGCCTCCACACTACCCAGAGGCTCCTAACAGCAAGTGGTACCATTTACTGAGTGCTCACTGTGGTGGACAATGGCTGGAAGGCCTCAGTTGCTTTAGCCCATGGACACCTGAAAAAAAAATACTCCAAAGAAAGTACACGCATACTCGTTTTATTAATGAAAAGGTGAGACTCAGAACTGTGCGTAACTTGCCCTGACCACATTGAGATTAAGGAGTGGATTTAGGATGGGGGCACCCCTCCCAGAGTGATTCCTGCTTACATTTATTGGGGCTGCTTTTCTCTCTCTTTTTAAAATCATTCACTCCCTAATTTCCTCAAATCTGGATTTGTTTTTGGGCTGCTGCTCTTTATGGCTTCTCCACTTGAGCCCCAGAGATGGAGACTGTGGGACCAGGTATCCTCAACATAGTATGGGTAAGCAGCTGTCCTCAACCGAACAGCATCCCTTCAGCTAGTCACCACACTAACCCACTGCAGAAGCATAGTAGTCCATGCTCATCACAGGGATTGTCCAGAACTGCCCTGGCTGCTCCACAGAATTCCAGCCCTCTCATGCTGTAGGAGCCCCTGTCCTTCTATTGAGCAGAAACCCCTTTCAGAACCTTTGCTGGAAATGTGCTTGGACCCACCTTGTTCAGGAACCCTGGCCCTCAAACCCTATAAAAATGGCAGCCCGAGCTTAGTAGTACAGGAACCTAGCTCTGGAACTCTAAGGGAACCCAGTCTCTAATTATCAATGGAAAACCTATCCTTACCTATTCTGGACAGAAACGCCAGTGCTCACCTTGTACAGGAGGCGCCCCCATCCAGCCACGGCACAGGAACCTCTGCCTTACCCTGCTTAGGAATCTCTGAACCCACACTGTAAGGAAGCACATCTACCACCCCTTGTAAAAACACCTGTCCAAACCTCTTCTTGGGCCTCTATCTCTCTGTAGGAATCCCGCCTTGACCTTGGATAGGACACCTCTGCCCTCACACTGTACTGGAGCCGTGCCTTCCGAGTAGCATTTTAGAAATACTTCACTCACAATAAAAGCTAGTTCTGAACCACTGACCTGACTCTGTCTGCAGAAATCTCTATCTGCAACCTCTTTAGGAACCCTGATTGAGTTCAGGAGCCTTGCTTTCACTGTTGACAATGACCCATAACATCACTGCACAACAATCCCTATCTCACACCCTACGCCATAGAGTACACAGGAACCTGTGACCCAACTCTCAACATGAACCTTGGTCTTGAACTTACATGGAAAACCCTTTCCTGAACCTGTGGCACAGTGCCTGTCCTGACCCTCTACTTTAAGCCCAGACCTCATCGTATAAAGGCACCTACAACCTCACCTGGCACAGGACCCCCTGCTCAGACACTGTATAGGGTTTCCTGTCCTCACCCTGTGTTGGCTCCATGGCCCTGACCCTCTATAGGAAGCCTTGCCTATAACAGTACCAGAACATATAACCAGACTCTGCAGAAAAACTTTCCCTGACGTTCAAAAGAAATCCTTAGTTTGACTAGTTTACAGGAATCTCTGACCCGATCCTTTACAGGAACTCCTAACCTTGCCCTCTTGGAAACACTTTCCTGACATTGTATAGGAAGCCCTGATGTGACTCTCTTGGATAGCCCTTGCCCAAGCCTTGTTCCAGAAGCCCTACCCTCACCTTTACAGGAATCACCATCCTGACTGTGGCTAGTAACTGTCACATTAAACAGCATAGCTCTGTGATATCTGCAGAATCCTGTAGCAAGCATTGCTATAGGCTTTTCAAACTTGTTCCTTTTCTTCCTGGGCTCACTCACTTTTCCAGCCTCCCTTACAATTGGATGTGGACATGTGACAGAGTTCTGATCAATGGAGTATGTGCAGAGTGACATACATGACTCCCAGGCCTGGCCCATAAAGGCCTCTCACGGAATCCTCTTTCTCTCTCTTTCCTCATCTACCAGCTGAATAGTGAGAGCTCCAAGAACTCAGAGGAGAGCAGAGTCACAAAATGGAAGTTGCCTGGGTCCATGAATAATCAGTAGTAAATATTCACATTGGTTTTTGTGGGTTTTTAAAAAAGTTTTATTTATTTATTTTTAGACAGAGGGGAAGGGAGGGAGAAAGAGAGGGAGAGAAACATTAATGTGTGGTTGGCTCTTGTGCACCCCCAACCGGGGACCTGGCCAACAACCCAGGCATGTGCCCTGACTGGGTATCAAACAGTGACCCTTTGGTTCCCAGACTGATGCTCAATCCACCGAGCCACACCATTCAGGACTCACATTGGGTTTTGTATGAGCAAGACATAAATATTTATTTGTTAAACCCCTAAGATTCTGGGTTTGTTTGTTAAAACAGCTGGACTGATTTGGCCCAATTAATAATAATCTTTTGACCAATCTGGATATGAATACCTGATCCTACTGTCTATATGAACACAGATCTAAATATGTGCAGAAACACTTGTGCTGACCCTGAACTGGACCACCTGATCTCTTTGTAGGACCTTGTCATAATGTAGTCTAAGAAGCTCCATTCCAAACTTGTATGGGAACCCCTAGTCTGGAGCTCTCTAAAAACAACTGTCTTGTCCTGCATAGAAACCCCTGCTTGGTTCAGTGGAAGAACAACACTATAGAAACCATCGGAATCCCTATTCTTATTCTGTACAGGGACATTTGCTTGACCTAGTAGAAAACACCAGAAGTGACCAGACCCTGTCCATGACTCGGGCCTCATACCTCACACAAAAGGAATACCTCTCCTCAGGAAGTATGGAACTTCTGCATTTATCCTGTAAAAGGATCCCAGCCAGATAATGGAAACCAAAGGCTGACACTCTATTGCAGGGATCAGCAAACTTTGGCCTTCGGGCCAAAGCCAGACTGCATCCTGTTTTTACATTTTTGAAGGCAAAGAAAGAAGAACATACCAGAAGCTGTATGTGGCCTATGAAGCCTAAAATATTTACTCTCTGGTTCTTCATAGAAAAAGTTTGCTGACCTCTGCTTTCTTTTGATTATATAGAAAAATGGGCCTTGACTGTTACAAGACTCCCCACTCTATTACTTTTCAGGCATCACAACCGCAGAATGTTCCTCAGGGTGTATCATTATATTTTCTTTGGTGTATGTGGAGGTTTAAAGGTCTTAGGGCTGCAATGCTCTTCCACTGGGACAAATGACTTGTTGCAGGGAAAGAGTGGAAGGGAAGAGAAAGCTGATACTAGGGTTCTCAAGAGGGTCAGAGGGCCCAGCTAGTGGGTGGTGGGGCTGTCAATCTGTTTGTTAGTCAGCGATGCTGAACCCCAGACCGCTTATCTTTCCGGTCACAGCCTACAGCCCTGTAGGAAATGGTGAAGAATGAGAAAGGGAGATAGGAGGACAAACCCACCTCCTGTGGGACTATTTAGACGTGGGGTGGGAGGGAGTCCCCCCTACAGGGGAAACTCCCCCTTCCCCCTATGCACACACTTGGAAACAGAGCTTACTCGGTGGAGGCTGTCAGGGAGAGCTGCTGCTCAAGAAACACTCCCCTCCCCAAGTCCATTCTGGCCCTGGGCACTATTTTATCACAATTTTTCAGATGAGGAAACTGAAGCATATAGATGTTCAGTAACTTGCCCAAGGTCACATGACTAAGTCACGTAACCTCAGTTCCTTATCTGCAAAGTAGCCTTACTAATGGGAACTACCTCACAGAATTGTGGCTTACAACAATGTCTGACATATCGCAATACTTGCTATCATTACAATCATTTGCCCCTAATAAGACTCCTTTGGCCCTGACATCCATTTCCGCAACAGGATATTAATAGATAACATTTGGTGAGTGCTCCCTGTGTACCACCTTGTATACAGCAAGAGCAGAGTGGACTTTTTGAATAACCTTTCACAATCCAATATGGAGTCACTGTCAGCCATGACAGTTAGTGTCAAGTGGCAATATGCCCAAGACCAATGTAATGAGGTGTAATGGAATGCCCTCGGGATGGGACCGCAAAATTGCAAGTCTGATAAAAACTCCATCTGCACATTGATATCAGTAGGACTGCCACCCATTGCGGGCTCTAAGAACTCAAAACTTCCACCATCCCATGCTCTAGCTTGGCTGTGCCACGACAGGTCACGCTCTGAGCCCAATAGGACTTCCACGCCCCCAGACCCATGCCACCACTGTAGCTGCCTGGCTTGAGACCAACACGTGCCTCTCCATCCGCGGAGGCCCTAAGTGATTGTGGCTTGTCGTATGCTTGCTCCGCTAGTTCTATTGCTCTATTGCCTAAGTTCCTCCTTTCCGCATGCAAACTGCATGTAAACCTATTAGCTTATTTATTGGGGAGGTGATGCTGTGTGATTTCTTTCGGGGACACTCCCTTTCTCACGACACACCTTCATAAACATTAACTCAGAAAAATCATCACCATTGGTAGTGCATCATTAGCACTACCATTTGGCTGCCACCAGCCATTTTCCAGTTTAACCGAGCACCAACCCACCCGCGCTACGTCATCACCGCACGCCGCGCGGGAAGCCACGGGAAAGAGAGAAGATACTCCTTCCTAACACCGTCATTTGCTTGCTTGCGGTCTTGAGTCACTGCATGGCACTGTTGCCATGGATCTGGAGGGCTCCTAAGTGACTGGACAAGGCCGGATGGTCGAAAGCTAGGGCAACCAGAAAGAAAGCGTTGGCAGTTGGGGGAGGGGCAAGCTTGAGCCTAAGCTCAACGCTGAACTGCAGGCACGGACTTTGCGCAGGCGCAGCACGGCCCGCACCGCGTAATGACGTACAAACCGAACGTTTGCTCTCCAGAGGAGCGCGGCGGTGCAACGAGATTCCCGGTGTGGGCGGGACCTGGGCGGTCAGTTGAGAGAACTGGCCCAATGGAAAAGCGGGCCTCGGCACAAGCAGCCCCACAGGTCGCTGGAAATTGAGCGCTACTAGTCCTGGGCGGAGTTTGAGGAAAGGTCTGCACTGCGCCCAGTGAGTGGTGCTGAAGGGATTGGCTGGCGTCGACAGAGGGGGCGGGGGCTGGCGGGAGGTGGCAAGAAACTGAAGGGGCTGGGGGAAGCGTCAGGGGTAGGGTTTGGGCAGGGGGTGGGGTTTGGTGGAAGGAAAGGGGCCGTCCCCTGAGGAGCGGTGCCTGTTGAAACGTTAGGGGTGGAATCTGGCCTAGTGGAAGGTGCCGGTCCGGCGGATAAGGGGTGGAGTTAAGTGGATCGTTAAGGGTGGAGTCAGGCCTGGGCCAGGGGCTGGGGCTGGCTGAGTGAAAGGGTGGGTAAATATCTGGGAGATTGGGTAGAAAGGGCAAGTCTGTGAAGAGGTGGGGTCTGGGCGAGGCTGAAAGGAATGAAAGGATCTAAGAATGAGTCTTGGTAAAACGGAAGGGGCGGTGATTTGCCTGAAAGATCAGGCCTTAAAATGGACTGAAGTCTGGGGGTTAATTGCTCTTTGAAAGAAGTCTAGTGGAATGGGAGGGGCCAGGTGGAATGGACATTCCAGTGGAGGGAGAGGGCATTGAGAGAGACGGGCTTTTAGAAGGCGGTGGATCATAGGACAGTATAAGGGGCGGGGCCTGGAAAGAGGCTGGGATGTGGGGTCCTTAGGGCACCCCAGCCCCTTCAGTCACCTCCACCGCACCCCCCAGAACCGCATCAGGGGTGAAGTCTCCCCGACCATGACCTCCACCGGCCAGGACTCCACCACAACCAGGCAGCGAAGAAGTAGGCACAACCCCCACTCGCCCCCCCTTGACTCCAGCATCATCTCGGTGAGGCCCCAGACCTGTTCTGATGAGGGGGAGGGGGAGCAATGGGCTGTGAGGTGGACTCTGACCTTTCTCTCTATTTGACAGAAGCCAGGTGTTAAGAAGGGTGCTGGACTCCGCTCCAGCCCCAAACTAGCGGAGGTAAAGAAGAAAGGCAGAATGAAGAAACTCAGCCAAGCAGCAGAGCAAGACCTAATTGTGGGGCTTCAAGGGCTGGTGAGAGAGGCCTGGCCACAATTTAGCCTCCTGCGACAATGAAAACCCTGAGGTTCTCCATCCTGGACAGCATGGGATGTTACCTCTGACTCAGGTCCTAAATGGATCAGCGTCTCCTATTTTTTTCCTTGCAGGATCTGAACCTTGAGGCCAAGACACTGCCTGGTACTGGCTTGGTGTTTGATGAGCAGCTAAATGAATTCCACTGCCTCTGGGATGACAGGTGAGGCTGACTCCTCCAGGCTGTCTCTGAACCACACAAATATGCGCACTTAGAGCCATGAGGAAGAGCAAATCCTTTCTTGCACTAGCCTAGACACTGGAACCAGAAAACTTAGGAAGGTGGGGCTCAGGCTTGAAAGGGTTCTTACCATTTAGCCAGAAAACGTTTATTGAGTGCCTACTGCATGACGGGAGTTGGTGATACAAATGTGTTGGACAAGACAGTGTCCCTTCTCAAGGAGCTGGTAGGTGAGTAGGAGAGCAGATCATTAAACAGCCAACAGCAGTGTGAAGTGTTTAATGTAGGAGGACTTAAGACCAGTAGCTTCAAGAGTATTTAATAGAGGACCCTGGACCAGCATCCAATGTTCCCAGAAGGTGTCCTTGAAGAAGGGACATTTGTACTGAAACAGAAGAATTATATCTCCCATTTGCTCACACATGTTGTACTCCATCAGCAAATTCTTTTGACTCTATTTTAGATGTATTCAGTATCTGACCTATTTTGGCCTTCACTGCCACCACTATCATTGCTCACTTATACTTGCAGAGGCTCCCTCCCTTGTCCCCTGTGTTTACTCTTACCCTGCTATGTGTTGTCTACACAGCAGCCTAAAACCATGTTCAAGATAGTGTTCTCTTTCTTAAAAATCTTTCAAGGGCAGACCACTGCCCTCAAGGTAAAGTTCAAATTTTTCATCTTAGACTCTTAGTTCCACGTGATCTGGCCCCACATCACCTTCGTGACCTCATCAGCCTATCCTCCCCCTCATTCGATTCACTTCACTTCACCCACACTGGTCCTTTTGCTGTTCTTCTGACATTCCTAATACTTCCTTATGTCCAGCTTTTGCCCTGGCTGATTACTGTTCCAGAGATTTGTTTCCACCTTCTCTTCTCTCAGTTAACAGTCACATCTCAAGGAGACTTTTTCAGAGAGGGCTATGCCTGGCCACTCCCCTCCCTCCCACACCTGATATTTGAGGTCTTCCTAGCCCGGTCATTGTTTGCTCATTATTATACTTATGTTTTTACCAATTCAGAATCTATCTTCTCTATCCCAATGGAAGACTCAGAATGGCAAAATATTTCATTACTGAATACAGATCTATCATCTCTTGAGGAGCTAGGGACATGGCAGCAGACAAAACAAAAAAACAAACTCTTGTCTTCGTGGAGATTACATTTTCAAGGGGGAAAATAGACAGTAAACAAAACGTAGATGATACAGTGTGTTACAAACAAGTGCTGCAGAGAAATACTGAAGCGGAGGAGGGATGGAGAATAGCAGAAAGAACACTGGAGGGGATGCTTCAGTTTTGAGTAGGATGGTCAGGGATGGCCTTGCTGATATTTGAGCAGGCACCTGAAGGAGTGAGGGAGTGAGCCGTGAAGATACAGGAAGCAGAGTGTCCTAGGCAGGAAGGAGAGCTAGCTGAAAAGTACTTGGTTTGATGAGATGAGAGCCATGTGAAGGTTTTGAGTTTAGGTGGGATGTGATCTGATTTGGATTTTTTAAAAAGATTTTATTTCTTTATTTTTAGAGAGAGGAGAGGGAGGGAGAAACAGAGTGAGAGAAACATCAGTTGGTTGCCTCTTACACATGCCCAACTTGGGACCAAACCTACAATCCGGGCATGTGCCCTGACTGAGAATTGAACCAGCAAACCTTTCACTTTGTAGGATGGCGCCCAACCAACTGAACCGTACCAGTCAGAGCCTGATTTGGATTTTAACCAATGTCTGGCTACTGCACAACTAAAGGACTATTGGAGGAATGAGGGTAGAAGTTGGAAGGCCAGTGAGGAGGTGACTGCAGTAGCCCGGGTGGTAGATTTACGGTAGCAGCAGTGGAGGTGATGAGGAGAGGGTCAGGCGTTGGATATATTGTGAGAACAGAACCAATAGACATCAGGGGTGACTTTGAAGCTTCTGGCATGGGCAGCTGTGCAAGGGTGACTGGAGATGTGCAGGACCAGATGTGCTGCTTACCTGTGTCCCTGTATGTATCTATATGTGCATGTGACTATATCTCTATCAACCCAGCTTCCCTGAAGGCCCAGAACGGCTCCATGCCATCAAGGAGCAGCTGATCCGGGAGGGCCTCCTAGACCGCTGTGTGTCCTTTCAGGTGAGTTCCCCAGCTGGCACTTTGGGTAGAGAGCAGAATCCAACAGAACCTGGGTGTGGCCAGCACCTTAGCCCTTTGTTCCTTGTGTCTCCCCAGGCCCGGTTTGCTGAAAAGGAGGAGCTGATGTTGGTTCATAGGTGAAGGCTTGGTAACCTTATAGGGATGGGGAGGAGGCTACCCTGGGCCCACCAGGGCAGACTGGATGCTTTGGGATAGAATGCCATGGCCCTGTGGCCATTGGCAAATTGCCAAGCCTCATTGAATCTCAGTGTTATCACTTATAACAGGGGCTAGTAAATAAATGTTCCTTGGGAGGGTTTGATATATGTTGGACACTTAGAATGATGCCTGACATATCATCAGCTCGCTGAGCTATTGTTGTAGTTATAATGTGGTATGTTAGCAACTGGTGGATGTGTGAACAGAGTGATCAGGGTATTCCCCAGGGTGCTAATAGGAACCCAGAATGAGGGGCCTGGTGTGGTGTGGCCCAAGCTTGGCAGAGGGGGGATCTGAGCTGAACTTTAAGAGAGAAAAGTGAGTCAGATAAAGAGGAGCACTCAGGGAAGTGGGGGTACAGACAGCTGGAACATTCTGGCCAAAGGCCTGGCAATAGGATTTGGTGTGGCTAGAGGAGAAGGCAAAGGATATTAGTGGAAATGAGGTGGGCTAGGGAAGAAGCAGGGAATGTGGCCTATATCTCAGTGTTCTCCCAGAATGACAATTAAGGAGGTTGACTTGTCCAGGGGTGTGATACTTGGAAGGCTTAGCTGGGGAGGAGCCAGAGCCCTGGCTCAGGGCCAAGGAGGGAGGCAGTCCCCTGAATCTCATCCTCTGTCTGTGTCCCCAGCCTAGAATACATTGATCTGATGGAGACGACCCAGTACATGAATGAGGGGGAACTCCGCATCCTAGCAGATACCTATGACTCAGTTTATCTGCATCCGGTATGGATAAGAACTCTGAGGGCAGAGGTGATAGCGTTCCTGGGGGTGCCGACCCCACAGCTACCCCACCCTGGGGGAAGCAGCTGAGTGGACAGGGCTGCTCTCTCCCTCACTCCCTCTCTGGCTCCCCACTGTCTCTCCAGAACTCATACACCTGTGCCTGCCTGGCTTCAGGCTCTGTCCTCAGGCTGGTGGATGCGGTCCTGGGGGCCGAGATCCAGAATGGCATGGCCATCATCAGGTAGGACCTGCTAGCATTTGGCTTTCTACATTTAAAAAAATTTCTTCCCTCAAATGTAAAATGTATTGGTAATGGGTAGTATATGTACATGCTTAAGGTATAAAAGGGGGTACAAGAAAAAGTCTCCTTGCCACCCCCATCCCCCAGACACCTGCTCCCTCTCCTGGAGGTAGTCCTTGTAACCAGTAACTCATGTGTCCTCCAGAAATAGTCTGCGTCTATTCATGGAGTACATAACCATATTTTGTTGATTCTAAAATGCATATTTTTCATATTGGTAACATCTTAAAATTCAGATACATCTTATAAACAGTGACATCTCAGAATTCAGTTGGCAGCATTTTCGGCTTTGTTGTTGGCATGTGAAATCACAGTACATCTCATCATTGTTGGCATCCCAGAACTGGTGAAGTGCAGAAGATACAGCCTTTCTCCTCCCTCCCCTATTTTAGGGGAGCACTCCAGCATTCAGGAAGCTCCCTTCCATGCCATGCATTTTCCACTTAAACATCTTGGAAAGCTGTTCTCTAACAGTGTAGAGCTTAGACCCATGTAGAACACCATGGTGCACGGGTACAGTAAGTTAGTTAACCAACTCCCTACTGTTGGGCATTTCGGCTCTCCCCAGTCATTTACTGTTTCCAAAAAAGGCCGCAGCAAATATTGTTGTCCATTTCTAAACATGTTATTTTACCCTTTTTGGTATATAGGCTGTGGTTTAAGTCCCCAGGTACACAGTGACTGGGTGTGAGGGTGTACACATTGATAACTTTAAGAAGCATCATCAAGTTTCCTTCAAAAACAGAGCAGTAGACTGGGGGTGAGAGTCCTAGGGCCCCAGTTACTCAGCTCCTGACAGATTGGCAGGCATCAGCACTGGCAGAGTTGGCGGTCCAGGATTAGAGAGCAAGGAAGTCCATCTCTTCAGAGGAAGAACCCCCAATCTGTGGCTTTCCCTGTCCTGCCCAGGCCTCCTGGACACCATGCCCAGCACAGTCTTATGGATGGATATTGCATGTTCAACCATGTGGCTGTGGCTGCTCGCTACGCTCAAGTGAAGCACCGCATTCAGAGGTCAGCCGCAAGCAGCAGGGCAGGTGTGATGGGGGTGGCGCAGGCTCGTGTAGCCTGGTCTGGGCACTTCCCCCGGTGCACCTGGATTCTCTTGTACAGTGCTCCCTTCTCTTCCCCTCACAGGGTCCTTATTGTGGATTGGGATGTGCACCATGGTCAAGGAACACAGTTCACTTTTGACCAGGACCCCAGGTATGCCCCAAGTATCACTCTGGATGCTAGAGGCCCAGTTAGAAGGGGCCCAGGAGGGAAGGGAAGGCATTTGCATTCATTGGGCATCCTGGGACTGGGTTCTTTGCTACTCTCTCTGAGTCTGCTTTCTTAATTTCACTCTGAGGCAGGGACTGTTGAGTTCTCCATTTTACAGATGGAGGAACTGATGCTCACAGGTTACAAAGTCACACAGAGAAGAATGGGAAGAGATGAGATTTGCACCCACAAATATTTGGAGATCTTGTTCACCAATTTACCCTGGAGCTGGAATGAACCTCAAATTACTACTTTATTTTTTCTAATCATGATTATTATAAATTATTTATTTAAAAATTAAATAATACAGAAATATCAGTAGCAGTGAATCTCCTGTAATTCCCATTACCTCAAAAATAACTATTGAGCGCTGACTGGTGTGGCTTAGTGGGTTGGACATCATCATGCAAACCTAAAGGTCTCAGGTTTGATTCTGGGTCAGGGCACATGCGTGGATTGTGGGCTGGGTCCCCGGTTGGGGGCAGTTGGGGGATATTTGAGAGGGAAACAGTTTCTCTTCCTCTCTCTGTCCCTCCCTTCCCCTCTGTCTAAAAATAAATAAATAGGCCCGGCTGGGTGGCTCAGTGGATTTGAGTGCTGGCCTGTGAATCAAAGGGTCACAGGTTGGATTCCCAGTCAGGGCACATGCCTGGGTTGCTGGTCAGGTCCCCAGTAGGGGGCGTACGAGAGGCAACCACACATCAATGCTTCCCTCTTTTTCTCCCTTCCCCTCTGGCAAATAAATAAATAAATAAATAAATGAAATTTTTAAAAAATTAAATAAAAATCTTTAAAAAAAAAAAACTGTTGAGCCTTGACCGGTGTGGCTCAGTGGTTGGAGCATTGTTCCCATACACCAAAAGGCTGAGGGTTTATTTCCTGGTCAGGGCAAATGCCTAGGTCATGGTTTTGATCCCTGGTTGGAGCACCTACAGCAGGCAACCAGTAGATGTTTCCCTTCTGTCTTTCCCCCCTTCCCCTCCCTTTCTGCCTCAGTTTCTCCTTCACCCCTCCCTCTCTCTGTCCCCCTTCCTCTCTAAAATCAATGACTATATCCTTGGGGGAGGATTAAAAAAATAAAATAACTGTTGATAGTTTAGGTTATATCCTTACAGAATTTTTCCTATAGATGTGTGAATATTCATTATCATTATTAACATACTGCCTAAGGGTATAAATCCTCTACATGATCTTTGGCAATTTGCTTTTCTGCATTTAACAGCATGTGGTGGGCACTGCTTCATTTTGGTGCCTCTGAAAAATACCTCCTTCAGGGTAGGAGGTGAGTGGAGGTGGAAGAGCGTATAGGAGGAACAACTGATAATGGGGAAAAATAATAAAAATAAGTAACTAAAGAAATACCTCCTTCTTTGTAAGGGCTGTACAGTGTTCCATCGTGCGGGTGTACCTCTGGTCATTTAAGTCCAGGACATTTATGGTGTTTTCCAGTTTTTGATTTTACAGACAATTCTACACTGAATAGTCTGGTAAATATATGATTTTACACTTCTAGTGTATTTATAGGATGAATTTCCAGTAGTGGGTTACTGGGTTAGAGGGTTAGAGTGCTTCAAAGCCTGGGACCTACCGCCAAACTCTCCTCCAGAAAGGACACCAGCTTACCTTTCCAGCAGAAAATGATTGAGCTAATCCTTCTCAGGAAGGGACACTGCTAAGTAGTTGTTGTGGGTCCAGCTTTCTGTCAAACAGACTGCGGAGGATCCACCTCTTTGCGTAGATCCTGAGCTCCCATGACCCGCCGTCTAATCTAGGTTGGCTATTCTCTAGACATTGCTTTATTATTTTCTAACATTCAGTGTTGCTGACAGATGTCTGGTGTCAGCCTGATTTTCATTCCCTTCTGTATAATCTATTTTGTATAAAATGATAAAGAGTTTATCCATGTCCGTGAGTCTCCCTGCATCTCATTGTCTTAACTCCAATAGCAAAGTGCTGGGGTGGAGACAAGTTGGACATTCCTTTAAAAGACTATTGTGAAGGCAGGGAAAACAGGACAATTAAAGCTAAGTAGTTGAAAGAAACAAGTAAGTTTAGTGAATTGGTCATTAGGTGAGTTGGTTATTCAGGACTGATTCTGGATGCAGTGACCTGGAACTGTGCTTGATTTCTCCAGAAGGGCAGCCCCAGGTCATCACCTTGGGCCCCTGGAGCCTCCAAGTACTTCTCAGGGACTTGCTGAATTTTCTTATTGTCTGAATCCTTCCCCCAGCCCTGTTCTGTCTTTCTGGGTGGATACTTGTTTAACATTCCTTTAATGCAGCAATGTCAAATTCGTTTTCACCAGGGGCCCTATCAGCCCCGCAGTTGCCTTCAAAGGGCCGAATGTAATTTTGGGACTGTATAAATGTAACTACTCCTTAGTTAGGGACAAGGGGCAAGGAGCCCGGCACTGCCGCTGGCTGGATAAAACGAGGTGGAGGGCTGGATTCAGCCTGCAGGCCTTGTGTTTGCCACCTGTGCTTTAATGTCTTTTGACTAGGATTATAGGAAAGGGAGGAGGTAAACCTGTGCTATCAGTCCACCATTCCTTCACTGGAAATCAGTCGACCTTAATTTTAAAATCTTCTTTTGTTTGCTTTATAAATTTAGTTTCCTGGGTGTTAGTTGTATTGATTCTGGTGGGTCTCTTGCAGGGTTAGCTTTCTTCAAATCTTTTCTTTAGTTCTTTCTTCTTCCTGATAATAATCTTTATGTTCTATGGTATAGTTTTCTTCCTTAAGTTTAGAACTGGTGTTTATAAATCTGTTAAAAAAAATCATCCCCCACCTACTCAATACTAGAGCTTTCACATGAGTTTCATTCCCCAATTACAAGACATTTTTCTTCAATTTCCAGACTCTTTTTATACCAATTTTATTAAATTTTATAATTACATTATTAACATTTATTAAAACAGGGTTGTCAAGTTTGTCTAGATTCATTGTTTACCACTGTTTCGTGCATTTCCCTAAAAAAAAAGAAAAAGAAAAAAAATCTGCCTTAAATCCCTCCTGGAATAAGGCGGGGAACGATGAATGGATGGATGGATAAATGAGAGATTATTCATTCGGATTGCCTCAATCAGCATTAAGCCCTCCCATACCCCGCTGCTGGGCTTTCTGGACCACTGTGTCTTTCCAACATCTGTTCTGTCTGTCAGTCCCGCTCACTGCCCTGAGTGCTTTGTTTCTCACCACATAACCTATACAGTAAAAGAAGTAGTAGAGGTGGCCTATGAGGTGTTGGAAAGAAGGAATTGTCCCCTCATTGGCCTCATGGAACCCCAGTTATCACCCCCACTCCAGTTCTGCACACAGAACCAACTCCTAACCTAACTTCTAAGTCTCCCACTTCCTTCAGAAAGAAACACTAAGCTCCCTAGCCTGGCCCACTGCTCTTAGCAGCCTTAGCTGGCTCCCACCAACTTAAAGCTCCATGTGCCCTATGGGCCTCCCAGAGTCACAGGGTTCGTCTTGCTGTTACCACCTTGGTTACAGGGGCAGGTGGGGTGGGTGGGTGGGCATGATCTAGAGTCCCCATGGAGTCAGGGGTCCTTGGGGGCTGAGAGATACCCGCTAGCTCTCAGGGTCTCAGAGCTAGACTGGGTGGGCACTGGGGGCAGCAACGTTTGCTGAGGGAGGAGTTCCAGTAAGAGATGAAACAAATGAGTGGGTGAAGTAATGGGTACATAAAATGCAAGAATGAATGAATGTATGAATTCAGTATTTAATGGGGAAAATAATGAGAATGAATGAATGGTTGAGGAAGACTGGTAATTGTGGGTTGGGGGTATCTGCGGGATTGACTCCTCAACAGCCCCCAGTGCCCCGATCTCTTGTTTTCTCTGCCCCCAGTGTGCTCTATTTTTCCATCCATCGTTATGAGCAGGGTCGGTTCTGGCCCCACCTGAAAGCCTCTAACTGGTCCACCATAGGTTTTGGCCAAGGCCAGGGATATACCATCAATGTGCCTTGGAACCAGGTCAGTGTCTGCCCACCATTTGCCCCAAGAGTGAAGCTCACCCATGCCCTTCAGTGGCTCCAGGCAGAGGGCAGAATTCCCCCATCTCACCATTGTGGGCATCTGTCTGCAGGTGGGGATGCGAGACACCGACTACATTGCTGCTTTCCTGCGAGTCCTGCTGCCTGTCGCCCTTGAGGTCCTGGGGGTCTGGGATATGTTGGGGCAGGGGTGACAGTGAGGGGTGGGCCATGAGGACAGGTGGCCTCATGTAGTCCTTTCCTCCCTCAGTTCCAGCCCCAGCTGGTCCTGGTGGCCGCTGGATTTGATGCTCTCCAAGGAGACCCCAAGGTAAAGCAGGCTCTCTGGGGTGGCAGGTAGGCAGAAGCAGGTAAGTGGAGCCAGGCTGACCCTCCATGTCCCCCCAGGGCGAGATGGCTACCACTCCGGCAGGGTTTGCCCAGCTAACCCACCTGCTCATGGGTCTGGCAGGAGGCAGGCTGATCCTGTCTCTGGAGGTGAGTAACTCCCTTCATCTCTGAGCCCCTGAATCCTAGAGGGCATAAGAACAAGGCTTTGAAGTCCAGCAGGAATTCCTGTCCCAGTGTTTCCACTTCCTAACTGGACAGCCTCACCTAAGTCACTGAACTTCCTTGTACCTCTGCTTTTTTATGTAAATCGGGCATAATGCTAGTAGTAATCATGTCACAGCACTGTTTAGTGAGCGAAATGAAGTCACCCTCTAAATTACTTGTTGCTTGACATGCAGTCAGAACCCCAGTGCTAATATTACTCTGCTCTTCCCTGGTAACATCTGCTTCCTTCTTAACCCCCCGACCCTATTCTCCCAGGGTGGCTACAACCTTCGCTCCCTGGCTGAGGGTGTCAGCGCCTCACTCCACACCCTTCTGGGTGACCCTTGCCCCATGCTGGAGTCCCCTGGTGCCCCCTGCACAAGGTGAGCCCAAGTGGTGCAGGGAAAAAATGGGACCCTCACTGCCCACCTGGGGGCCATTTGGTCACAATTCCCCCTCCCCTGCCATCCAGTGCCCTGTCATCGTTGTCCTGTACTCTGGAAGCCCTGGAGCCCTTCTGGGAGACACTTATGAGATCAGGTAGGAGGCAAGGAGTAGGCTTAGTGGGAGGTCAGGCATGGCATGAACCATGGGGGGGGGAGACTCTTCTAGAACCCACTCTGATTTTCCTGGGCTGCTTTTCTGGGGGATGGTCAGACCCTCTCTCACTGTGTCCTGGTTTCAGGCCTCCTACCTCTTTTTGTTTGGGTAAACTGAGTTTCTAGAGTATTACAGTGCTCCAGGGTAGGAGAATAGGGTGAATGTGGTTTCCCCTTACAGATGATACCCTGGAGGGGGACCATGTGGAGGGGTACAACGTGGAGGAGGAAGAGGAGGGACCATGGCCACCCCAAGCACTCCCAATCCTGATGTGGCCGGTGTTGCAGGCTCGCACAGGGCTGGTCTATGACCAGCGGATGATGGATCACTATAACTTGTGGGACAAGTATGTGCTTGGAGAGCTGGGCTAAGTGGGCAGGGGTTCTTCCCTGTCCTCAAGCACTAAGCTCTGCCTCTGTCCCCCACTTCCCAGCCACCACCCTGAGATACCCCAGCGTATCTCCCGGATTATGTGCCGTCTGGAGGAACTGGGCCTTGCCGGGCGCTGTCTCACCCTGCCTGCACGCCCTGCCACAGATGCTGAGCTGCTCACCTGCCACAGGTCAGACCCTCGTGCCTGGGGGTGGCATGGGGCCTCAGTGCACACATGCCACCTGGAGGCTGGACCCTGGGCACACGGAGCTGTGGGGTGTTATGGGAGGGACCATGGATGGGACAGAACCACCTGACTCTCCCCGGTGCCCCCTCTGTGCCTCCAGTGCTGAGTATGTGGGTCGTCTACGGGCCACAGAGAAAATGAAAACCCGGGAGCTGCACCGCGAGAGCGCCAACTTTGAGTCCATCTACATCTGTCCCAGCACCTTTGCCTGTGCACAGCTGGCCACTGGTGCCTCATGCTGTCTTGTGGAGGCTGTGCTGGCGGGAGAGGTATGGCTGTTTTGGGTGGGGCTCTGGCTCAGTGAGGCAGTCCTGGGGGATACAGAGGGGCTACTCTGAGAATATTGGGCAGGGCCTGAGGAAAGAGGGAAGGGGAGGAGACCCCTACTCACCAGAGGCCTTGCTCACTGGGAAGTGCAGCCATGGGGATGGGGCTACAGGGCTGGGCTCCCCTAGCAGCTAGTAGTGGAAGGGTGGGAAAGAGAGAACAGGAGAGGCAAGGGGACAAAGAGAAGGAAAGCAGTGAGCACAGTCGTTTGATCTTCGCCCCTCATTCCTCCCCCAGGTTTTGAATGGCATTGCCGTGGTGCGTCCTCCTGGCCACCACGCAGAGCAGGATGCTGCTTGCGGTTTCTGCTTTTTCAACTCTGTGGCTGTGGCTGCTCGCCATGCCCAGGCCATCAGTGGGCATGCACTGCGGTGAGGGCTCCCTGCCCCCCCAGCTCAGTGCTTACTCAGCAGGCCTCATGATGCAGCCCCCAAGGATTTACCCAGAAACATCCAAGTGCCCAGATGCCCAGCACTTTCCAAAAAAGGGCTGAGGGTCTAGCCTCTCAGTGCTTACTTGGAGAGGACCCCCAAGACTGTGGTTCTCAGGTGCTTATGAAACAGGATCCAGGGTCCTCCCTCCCCCAGCATTTTGGCCCCTGATGACTATCCCGATAGAACCCTGGGTCCAAGCCCCCAGTGCTAACCCTCACAGGGCCTCAGGCTGGCCCTGACCGAGTGCTTGCTCAGGACTCAGGGTCAGCTGTCACCCTTACTTTCATAGGACCCACAAGTTTGCCACCCAGCCCTATCCCTAGGGACCCAGGATGTGGCCAGCCACAATACATGCCCCCGCAGACAGGCCCAAGGGGTCTGGCCCCTGCCTTCTCCCCGGGGGCCAGTGTCCTGGGTAACTGAGAAGCTGTCCCTCCCCAGGATCCTGATTGTGGACTGGGATGTGCATCATGGTAATGGAACTCAGCACATATTTGAAGAGGACCCCAGGTGAGGGGCTGGGGCAGTGGTGGAGTGTGGCCAGGGAGATGGGTGCACCATGCTTCAGGGGTGCCAGGCTACTAACCGGGCATGGCCCCCTCCCAACCCTGTCTCTGGCAGTGTGCTCTACATTTCCCTGCACCGCTATGATCATGGCACCTTCTTTCCCATGGGGGATGAGGGCGCCAGCAACCAGGTGGGCCGGTCTGCGGGCACGGGCTTTACCGTCAATGTGGCGTGGAATGGGCCTCGCGTGGGTGACTCTGAGTACCTGGCTGCTTGGCATCGTCTGGTGCTCCCCATTGCCTATGAGGTACGCTTCAGGGTGTATGCAACACAGCTGTGTGGGTAGCAGTGAGGGCACATGTGTCTGACTTCTGGGTGACCGATCCTGTGAGATTGGTGGCAGTGGGCAGGGGAGTGACTCTGTGATGGCCTTTGCATATGTGACTGCCGTCTCTCTGTGCAACTGTGAGAGACTTCTGGGTGTGTGAAGGTAGTCTTTGTATTCCTGGCTGAGTATGTCCTGTGGGTACACTGTCACCAGTGTCTGTCTATATGTGATGGTGGCCCCGTATGACTGCCATCTCAGTGGAACTATGCACAAGGTGGGGAGGGGATGGAGTATGTGCGTGAGACTCTGCACGGGTGGATCTTTCTACTACTACTTCTCTGTGATGGGTGCTCTTTCTGTGACAGCCAGTATGTCTTTCCTCATGTGGGAGGCTGTGTGACGGTTATCTTTCTGTCTCTCTGCTGGGGCTGTCTGCTGTGTCTCTCTGACTGGAGGTGGCCTGTATATATTTGACTCTGAATGAAGGGTGTAGGTAACCACCTTCTCCCTGTGTAAACTGTGTGTATCTGTGGCAGATCGTGTGCGTGTGACTAAGTCAGAAGGCAGATCAAAGTGCCATCTCTGACCTCTGTACAGCTGTGCAAGTTAAGATGGTACGTGTGTCTGATGATGCACAGTGGCTGTGACTACCTTATGTGCATGCAACTATGAAATAATGTGTGTGACTGTTTGCGTAAGTGGCTACCTGTGGATGCAACAGTTGTAGACTGTTGTGACTGGGTAGTGATGGCACATGTATGGTTGTGTCTGTGCAGGGGTGACTGGATTACTGTCCCCTCCATGAGAAACTGTGCGTGACTAGTACAAGGTGTAGTTCGGTCTATATGGGGCTGTCTGATTGTATGTGAGTATATGTGACTGTATGTGACCACCTTCTGTGTGTGGCACTTGAATTATCATTTTCTGTAATGGAAGTATGCCTGCAACTCTCTTTCACACCATGTGTATAAAACTTTGTGTCTTTTGCATATGTTGCATGTTGGACCCAGGGAGGGGAGCATGTACCTCTTGATCTCACCCTTGGGCATGTGTGTGAGGACATATTTCTGTCTCTCAGTGTCTCATGTCACCATCTCTTGATGGCTGAGTCTCCTCCACATCTCAGGACTCTGCCTCATGTCCCCATCTGTCTTTTCTAGTGTTTCATGTCTCTAAATCTGTGTCTGATGTGTCCACGACTGTCTATCCTTCTCCATGTCTCTCTGTCTTGTGTCTTCACACCCTCCCCTTCCTAGTTTCAGGGCTCTGGTCCCCTGTCTCCCAGCCTCCAAGTCCCGTGTATCCATCTCTCCAACTTGCATCTCATGTCTCTGGGTCTACCTCACCTATGATCTACCCAAACCCCCAGACTCATGCCCATGCCTTTCTTCTCTCCCTGCCTCAGTTTAACCCAGAACTGGTGCTGGTCTCCGCTGGCTTTGATGCTGCATGGAGAGACCCGCTGGGGGGCTGCCAGTTGTCACCTGAGGGCTACGCCCACCTCACCCACCTGCTGATGGGCCTTGCCGGTGGCCGCATTATCCTAATCCTGGAGGTAACTTTCTCAGTCCCCCTTTCCATTGTGAGGGGTTGTTTAGAAGACTTGGGAGTCCTGTCCTTTCTTCTGACTGACCATAACACTGGGGGTGATTTCCTAAAATCTCCTTTGAGTGCCCCCACATGGAATTATTGGCGCATGCTGGGCATTAATAACACCACCAGCATCAGCAACTTTCATTGAGCATTCACTATGTGCAGGACATTCTTCTGACACTTTATATGTATTATTAATTCATTGACAAAACAGCCTTCTGAGGTGGGGTCTGCTGACCTCATCATTTTCCTCTCTCTAAATCAGGGAAACTGAGCCCCAGGGGGATACAGTGACTAGCCAGAGGCCACACATTTAATAATGGCAGAGCCAGGGCTTGAATCCAAGCAGCCTGACTCCAGAGCTTGTGCTTTTTACCACTACTTGAAGTGCCTCTGTCAAGTTCCTGAGACAAGTAAATTCAGTGACTTTTTGTAAATTATTCAGTGTCCCTGCCCACTCACTGGGCCTCAGTTTCCTCATGTGTAGAGATGGGGCTGGCCGATCATGGAAGAGCGCCTGGCACCATAGAAGTGCTGTAGCTTCTTATTATTATGCACTGTTTGTACTCTAGTTTAATCCTGTCAGCAGTCTCATGTGCTCGTTTTCACTACTTTACAGATGAGGACCGTAAGTCACAGAGAGGTTAATGAGCTAGTAGGAGGTCTCACAGTGTGCCCAGACTGCGTGTAGCAGGGCGGAGTAGTGGTTAAGAACATGGACTCGCATCAGATAGCCCAGGTTCCAAGCCCAGCGCTGCCTTTTGCCAACCATTCTGACCTCAGACAAATCATCTAAGCACTCTGATCCTCAGTGTATTTATCTGTAAAGAGAGCAGAGACTGGGTTTCCTATAGAGTGTGAGAAAAAGGGGTTCCCGTACCAGGTCAGGACAGGGGTTCGTGTGGCGAGAACAACCTTTGCTCCTCTACTAGTTGGGGCTGGGGCTTCCCTGCAGGTACAGCCAGGGGTTCCCGTACTGTGAACACAGGTCCCTGCACAGATTAAGCACGGGTAGTTTGAGGCTTGATTTAATACGCGTAAGTTCCTTCGAATACGGCATGGCATACAGCAAGCACTTAATGAGCAGCCGCTATTACTAACGCTGCTATCAGTATCATTGTGGTTATTATTATCTTCCACTTTACATCACAGTTTATCCCCCTCAATAACCAGTGGGACTGACCAATGTAAATTCCATTCACTTGTCCCCAGTTGCCACCCTCCAGACTTGTAGGGCCCTGAGGCAGGACTGGGAAGCAGGACATCTTGCCTCCCAAATTCCCTGAGGACACTCCATCATACCTTTCACTCTGTTTTTCCTTAAAAAGGGTGGCTATAACCTGACATCCATCTCAGAGTCCATGGCTGCCTGTACTCGCACCCTCCTTGGGGACCCACCACCCCTGCTGACCCTGTCACGGCCCCCACTATCAGGGGCCCTGGCCTCAATCACTGAGACCATCCAAGTCCATCGCAGATACTGGCGCAGCTTGCGGGCCACAAGTGAGTGGTTATGGGGAACTGGGGACAATGGGAGGCTCAGGGAACGTCAGGGATTAGAGGCAGGAGTGGGCGTAGCATCTATACTCAACGATCCCCCTCCCATGGTTCCAGAGGTTGAAGACAAAGAGGGACCCTTCAGTTCTATATCAGTCACCAAGGAGGCAATCCAACCAGCCAATCCTGGATCAATGGAGAGACTGACCACGCTAGAAGGGTCCAATCTGGATGCAGGCACGGGGAAGGCTACCCCAGCACCCTCAGTGCAAGAGTCCACTCCAGCCCAGACTAACTCAGAGACAGCTGTGGCACAGCTCACTAAGGACCAGTCTCCAGAGGCAGCCACAGGGGGTGACACGCTGGACCAGACCACCTCCGAGGCAGCCACACTGGACCAGACTACCTCAGAGGCAGCCTCAGGGGGAGCCACGCTGGACCAGACCACCTCAGAGAAGCTTGTGGGAGGAGTTAAGCTGATTCAAATCCCTCAGGCCTCATGTGCTAACAACCAGACTCCTCCAACCTTACCTGTGCAAGGAGCCACACCCCAGATATCCCACAGTCCACTGGTTGGAAATCTCAGGACCTTGGAACTAGGCAACAAGGCTCAGGTAAGGCCCATCACCACACCCAGGTAGAGGGAAGAAGGGACAAGAATCAGGACTCTTAGATACATCTCTTGCCCTATGTGTCCAGGAGGCCCCAGAGTCTCAGATTACAGAAGAGGAGAGGCTACCAGGAGAGACAGCTGGAGGTCAGGACATAGATGATTCAATGCAGGCCTTTGGGGACACTGACCAGGTGAGCTCAGGGAGTGGATGGAACTGTGGTGTCCTTCTTTTGCCCATTTGTGCCTCCAGATAGGAGCATGTGATTCAGGAACATATAATGGAGAGATAAATCCCTAGCTTACTCAGTTTCACCCATGCAGGCTACATTTTATGCCGTGACACCACTGCTCTGGTGTCCCCATTTGGTGGCAGTATGCCCCATTCCTGAAGGAGGCCTGGATGTGACCCAACCTTGTCGGGAGTGTGGAGCACTCCAGGAGAACTGGGCATGTCTGTCTTGCTACAAGGTATGCAACAGAGGAAGGGGATGGGGCTGGGGTTGGCCCAGGAACAAACCACAGGTGGGTGCTGATCCCTGCCCAACATTCCCTCCCTGACCTCAGGTCTACTGCAGCCGTTACGTCAATGCCCATATGCTCCAGCACCATGAAAGCTCAGGACACCCACTGGTCCTCAGCTACGTTGATCTGTCTACCTGGTGTTACGGATGTCAGGCCTACGTGCACCACCAGGTAAGTGCTGGGCAGACCCTCTGATGTGTACACACTGACCCCACACACACACTTTCTGTAACTCGGTAAGGGGAGAATGAAGGCCCTACTGCATGAGGGATAGTCCAAGAGACAGGGTGGTAGAAGGCTGGAGTGGGAGCAGTCTCCTGGCTGAAGTAAGGGGCATCCTCACTCTCTTACCTACCCTGTCTTTCCTCCTCCTCAGGCTCTCCTAGATGTGAAGAACATCGCCCACCAGAACAAGTTTGGGGAAGACATGCCCCACTCACACTAACTCCTAGAACATGCTCCTCTTCACCTTCTAAGGCCCAAAATAGACCAGCCTTAGTTCATTCCAACCTGTTCCTTGGATGAGGGGCACTTCACTCCATCCCTCCTGAAAACTCTTTATAACTCCCCAAGGGTGCTGATTTAAGTTTAAATACCTGTCAGAGGACAATGATGATGAATTGTAGCTCTCCCCCTGCCCACTGCTTGCTCCAGGGAACCCATCTCCTCTGCCCCAAAAAGAAAGGGGATAGCTCAGTGGCCCCAAGAGGGGACTCATATCAAGGTGACACTTTGGAGGGAGGAGGGACCAACTGGCAGGTGTGGTGGGGTTGCATATGTAATAAAGTACAAACTGTTACAAAAGCTGGAGAAAGCCTTTTAATCTTAAGTAGGTGGAGAACCCCGCACTCCTGGTTGACAGGGCTGATGAGTATAGTAGAAATGTGGGCATGGGTCTTTTCAGGTCAACCCGATGCCCAGCCAGTACCCAAAAATCTAACTGGAAATAGAGCAAGCAGCTTGACTGGCTGCAGTATAGATTAAATGGTGGAATCTTTGAGAAAATGAGTGCCTTGGAAATAGGAACCTCACAGCCAGTCCCAGCTGTACCCTGGGCTGAGAAGGTAAGGAAACTATCAGGAAGTGTCCTTACCAGGCCTCAGTCTTCCCATCTGTCTTTTTGTCCTGATTTGGAGAAGGTGGGTGTCCAGGTTTAACATACTTAAATTTGGTAGTCATGGGTAGCTTCTTTGGGGAAGAAGTGCTTACTATGGACCAGGGGTGGAGAATTGGAGAGGATAATTTGGGAGATTTATTTGTCCCACATGAGAATTTGGCAACTCAAAGGAGTTAGGGCTGAGGTTTCCTGGACTTCATTGCCACATTATGACCCCAAGCTGACCACTAGAGCTCCACCTAGTCAAGAAGGGAAAGGGAGCTGTGGCCAGCTCAGTCCATCCTTTTCAGGAGCATTCTGGATGCCCCACCCCTGCTTACATATCATTGATCAGAATTGTCACATGATTGTCATAGCTGCAAGGGAGTCTGGGAAATGTTTTAGGCTTAACACATGTTCTCCTCATCCCAGGTTTTTTGCCCTGATAGAATAACCAGTCCTCTGCTACTCTTTCCCTCCAGGAACCAACACAACGCTCTCTGGCACTTCTTTCCCTCCAGTAGAGACAAAACCCTCTTCTCTGGTACCACCTTCCCTGCAGGAACAGACACAGCCCTCTCCCAAGATACCAAAAAGCCTACTTGAGGCAGCATAGACTTCATGGCTTGGAAGAGGCCCTTTCAAAACATTTTCCAAAATCTGGCCACTCAGGTCAAAGTACGACACCCCACACACACTAAAAACCCGAAACCGCAGCCCTGATGGGGGCAAGGTAAAGGTGAGGTGCAGCAGGATACAGAAGGCATGTGGAGAGGTCTGACCCCAGTCAGCGCCCCAATCAGACTTCCTTGGCGCCACCAACAGGCCAGGAGGAGACCCGCGCTCACCCTGGGGCGGGAAGGGGTGGGGGTCGAGGAGACGGGGTGTACCATAGCGGGGCCTTTAGGGCGGCCACTAGCGCATGCGTGCCCCCGCCCCCGCTCCCGCCCTCGCCCCCGCCCCCGGGACTGGTGCACCTCTCCCCCTGTCGGTCCTGTCAGAGCTGCGGTGAGTTCGGGTCTCAGCGCAACCTCCTCTCCCAGGACCAAGGTGAGCTAGACGGATGGGCCCTGAGACCAGCCCCGGCCTGGGAGGGTTCTCCACCTAGGGCTGTTGAGGGTGCGACCAAGGTGGGGTTTGCAGTACCCTTCTTCCACCACTTTTTTCCGTAGGGCCAGCCACCACATCCCGGCCCCTTCAGCCGCCTGCTTTGTGGAGGCCGAGCTGGGCCATGGGATGTGCTGGGCCAGAAGCGGGACTGCGGATCCGCGGACCCAGCCTTGGGGTGGAGGGTCCCATCCCATGCGGTACACCATCCCTGCTAAAGAAAAACTGGGCGAGATGGTCCAGACTGACTGTAGGGTCAGGGTTTTAGGGTGAAACTTGGGAGTCACTTTCTGCCCCAAACTTTCCATAGCACCTGACTTAGTTACGGGAAACGTAGTTGAGGTTGTCCTGGGCTAGCCCTGAAAGGGGGGTTGTAAGGGCCCACATTAGGCTGGACCCCCACTGTCCCCGAATCTGTGCCACCCCCAACCCCCTCCCCCCTCAGGTACTTAGACTAACACAAAGGACACACAACAGATGCGATGTGGTCCAGGCAGCAGCGATGGGAGTGGGGTGCAGTGACTTGGGGTGAAGAGGGGCATCTCAGGGTCTTAAGGGCCTCTTAATGACACTCCAGTAGCACTTGGCACAGCAAGTGGTTCTGTATTGCTTGCGATGGGTGAGACCTCTCTCCTGTCGATCTCTGATGGACCATGGGACCTCAGGCCAGTTACCATCCCCTCAGGTCTCTGAATCTCATTGATACAGTGGCCGTGGTGGTGATAGTCCATGCCTCACCAGGGTGTTAGGGGGACTGAGTGTAAGCATTGCAGGAGGGTCACCTGGCGCGAGCTAGGTTCTCAGTAAATAATACCTAGTGCTTTTAGGATCATAGCCACAGCCATGGCGATCTGCCTAGAGGAAAGAGCCCATCTCATGTGTCCCCACCCTCAAATAATGGCACCCTCAGATTTCTGTCTGCCCAGGCCCAAAACTGAAGAGTCATCCTTGAGCCCCTCCCCTGTCTCTTAAACTCTACGTAAATCTTGCCAGTTAGTCTACCTTCAGAATATTCCAGATTCCGACCTCCCCTTTCCACATTCACCGCCATGGCCCACCTGAACTACTACTGTAGGGGCCTCACTGCTTCCACCCTCACCCCCTCCTCTCAGTTTATCCCCATAGCTATATCTTCTCCCTCTCTCTGTCTCCCCAATGTTGGGGACCCCCGGAACTCTATCCTGTTTAGCTCTTTCCTCATCATGGCCTCCTTTCTGAACAAGCACATCCAACAACCGTTTTCAGGAATCCCTCTGGGCTGAGGACCTCACAACCGGGCCTTGCTCTCCCTTTCTGACCTCCAGGGCCCAAACTCAACAGAAATCCTCAGACACTTGAACCCCACCCCCCACATCTATTCCCAAACTGCCATTGCCCCCAGGTGTCCGGGGAGACTGGTAGCAGCCATTAAGATGCATTTCCTGAGGCCACACATTGAACTAAGATCAGGATGTGTATTGAATGAGTTGATGGTGACTTGCTATTAATAGCTTAACACTCATTGAGCGCCTGCTGTGTGCCCATCCTCTTCTAATTGCTTGGTGATTTACTTGCTTATCTTGTTTATTGTCTCTTTCTCACTTGTAGAATCTAATTCTCCCAAGGGCAGGGGCTTTATTTTGTTTACTGCCACATCCCCACCCCAGACCTCCCAATGCCCCCATCCGCACACCCATCACAATGCCTGGCGTACTGGAAGCTTCTCCAAGTATTGAATGAAACTTAAATCATAAGTAAAATGCTAACATTAACCAAGCACCTTCTGCATGCTTATCACCTGTTGCTGAAGTATTCTTGTTGTCTGTCTTCCTGACTAGATCAGCAAATGCCTTGAGGGCCAGGGTTTTCTATTTCCCCCCACCTTGCCACACAGTAGGTTCCCTGCAGCAGTATGTTGAATAAGTAATAAAGACTGGGTCTTAGATAATGGCTCACAGACCTCATAATTCGCTTATTTATTTGGCTCATTGTCCCCACCTTTTAAAACATATACTCCCTGGGCCCAGGAATTTGCGTAGCGCTTACTGTGCTGGGCTGGGGTTACCAATGAAATCCATGCCATCCCTCCAGAATAGGGCAGGACAAGTAATGGGTAGGGGGTTCCTTTTTGGGGTGAAGAAAATGTTCTCATTATGGTGATGGTTGCACAACTTCCTTAGTACTCTAAGTCATTGAATTGTACAGTTTAACTAGGTTAACTTTTAAAGTACATCTCGGCGAAGCTGTATTTAAAATTCCTGCCTTCGCAGAGTTTATGTTGTACAAGGGAATGAGAGAAAGAGAACTAACAGCATAAATAATGTATATAGCATATTAGAAGGTGATTAGCACACACTCTGCACTCAGTAAATATTGACTGTTACACCAGCTGCCTCCTTACCCCCATGGTCTCCTCGCTTAGCTGAACCTGCTGCCTCCCTTCCCTCGGCCATTGCCTTTCTCCTCTTCCTACTTGCAGGGCCTGCTGTCCACATCTCTTCCCTGAGCATGGCGCCACCAAAAAAGTCTAATGTGTTTGATCTGGGCCTGGGTACATGGAATGCAAGTGCCCAACAGGAGAGCCAACAGGCACCTTCCAGGGCTGTTGGCAAGCTGCCAGAGTACAAGGCGGTGGTTGTGGGTGCAAGTGGTGTGGGCAAGAGCGCACTGACCATC
>PVKU01005410.1:108772-124371 GCA_004027475.1 Anoura caudifer | reverse complement strand
GTATGATGTTGGCTGTAGGTCTCTCATATATGGCCTTGATTATGTTGAGGAATGCTCCCTCAATTCCCACTTTGCTGAGTGTTTTTATCATAAATGGGTGCTGTACCTTATCAAATGCTTTTTCTGCATCTATTGATATGATCATGTGATTTTTGTCTTTGCTTTTGTTTATGTGATGTATTACATTTACTGATTTGTGTATGTTGAACCATTCTTGCATCCCTGGGATGAATCCCACTTGGTCATGGTGTATGATCTTTTTAATGTGTTGTTGGATGTGGTTTGCCAGTATTTTGTTGAGGATTTTAGCGTCTATGTTCATCAGTGATATGGGCCTGAAGTTTTCTTTCCTTGTTATGTCTTTATCTGGTTTGGGGATTAGAATCATGCTGGCTTCATAAAAAGAGTTTGGTAGTCTTCCATCATTTTGGATTTTTTCGAAAAGTTTGCGAAGGATAGGGGTTAGCTCTTCCTTAAATGCTTTGTAAAATTCTCCTGTGAAACCATCTGGTCCAGGGCTTTTGTGTGTCGGGAAGAAATTCTGATAAAATATACATAGCATTAGATCTAGGATTTTAACCACTTTTGTGTACTTAATAGCATTAAGTACATTTATAATGTTGTGCAAACATTGCCATTATCCATTTCCAGAAATTTTTTAATTATCCCAAACAGAACTGTGTATCAATTAAAAAGAAACTCCCTGTTCCCTGCTACCTCCAGTCCTTGGTAACCTCTATTCTACTTTCTTTCTCTATGAATTTGCCTATTCATAGAATTTGATTCCCTTTTACAGCTGGATAATATTTATATATACATATATACACACATATATATGCCAATTTAAAAAATGTATTCATCTTTTGATGGACACTTGAGCTGTTTCTGCCTTTTGGCTATTGTGAATAATGCTGCTAATGAACATTGTTATACAAATATCTGTTTGAGTCCTTGCTTTTAACTCTTTTGGGTATTCTACCTGGAAGTGGAATTGCTGAATCATAGGGTAATTTTATGTTTAACTTTATGAGGAACCACCAAACTTTTCTACAGTAGTCATACCCTCTTACAGTCCCAACAATAATGTGTGAGTGTTCTAATTTCTCAATACCACCCCATTACATTTTATAAGTAATAACATTTTTTAAAGAAAAAGCTTTATATATTGAATATTAGTATTTTTAGCAGCTTTTCCCTGATCTTTTTGAGTAAGAGGCCCAGATTTTCATTTTACACTAAGCCCCACAAATTATGTAGCTGGGTCCTGGTTATTAGAATGACAAAAATTAAAAAAGGCTGACAACAACCAAAGTTGCTAAAGATGTGGAGAAACAGAAATTGTCATATATTATTGATGAGAATGTAAAATAGTACATCATCTTACAAACTGGTCTGGCAGTTTCTATAGAGTTAAATGTATATATTTACCTTATGACCCAAGAGAAAGAAAAACATGTATAAAAAAGACTGTTATCATGAGTGGAGAGAAGACTAATTTGAGAAACGGTTGGCAGATAGAATCCTAGAAATAGTATTGAATTCATAGATTGAGTGGGTTGAAGGACAGATAGAAAAAAAGAATAGAATGTTTTCACACCTTTTTGTTTGGGTTTTAAGTGCTTGGATGGTGATATCCCAATCATGAATAATGCACACAGAGCCATTTAAGGAGAAGTGATTTGGTTTTGAACATATTGAATTTGAGATTTATTCCCCCTAGTCATTGTAGTTCATATTCTCTCAGCCTTTTCCTCTTTCACTCACACAAAAATAGCCCACTTTCCATCATCACTTTTCCACATAAATGGACATGGCTTTATTTCAGCCTCCCTTGTAAGCTTGTACTGAATGACCAATCTCCTTACCTTCTGCGTATTCCACCCAGACACTGACCACAATACTAGCTACAAGCTTTGGATGTCTGGTTCTCATCAAGTCACAGGACATATAAATATTCAAATATTTTCTTGCCTTGTTATTTTTGTGGCATATTTTCTAATTTAGGCATTTATATCTTGCAGAACAAATTTACTTGTGTCTACATTATCTAAAGTTTAAACAGTAAGATTCTATACAATATTTATTATTGGTTTATAGATATATAGACCAAAATGAACTTAAATAACAAATGGGTAATGTCTTTGACTTAGTTGTGGAAAGCAGAAGCATCACAGTATATATCCCTGGAAAGAAGTCTGGGGATGATATCGATCAACAAATGACTTTTCCAATTCAGTGCAGTTTCTGGTCTTTCGTTGATATGGATTCATCATCAAGGAAAAATATGCAGAAAACCAACACTCTAATTGGTCAGATGGTAAGGTATTTGTATATTTTATTGTTAGAATGTTATTCAGGGAATTTAGCAACAGATTTTAATCTTAGTGCTTTTGTTGTTCTTAGTGTTTTGTTATTACCCAAATAACAAAACATTAAGTGTGTTGTATCTAGTACCCAATTAAGTGATATTCTATACTTAATTGGGCACTAGAACTAAATAATGACACAGTTTAAAAATTTTATTTTTTTTTAATCATTCCAAGCAGGTATCTGCTTGCTAGAAATTGTTATTTGAATTTGGGAGAGGCTTTAAAGAATAATATATAAGAAAATACTTAATAAAGAGCATTTAAAAAATATTAGTCACCACAAAGTTCCCATAATATTCAGGAATCACTTTTTTTTTTAGATTTTATTTATTTTATCTTTAGAGGGGAAGGGAAGGAGAGAGGGAGAGAAATATCAATGTGTGGTTGCCTCTTGTGTGTCCCCTGCTGAGAACTGGCCTGCAACCCAGGCATGTGCCCTGACTGGGAATCGAACCATAATCCTTTGGTTCGCAGGCCCGCACTCAATCCACTGAGCTACACCAGCCAGGGTTCAGGAATCACTTTAAATAATAATTAGTAATAACAAATCATAATTATTAGTTATGTGTACATAATTTAATATAATCAAATATTATAAATTATGACTATTTCAATAATTTATAATTATTTCCAAAGTCTTTGTGAAAATGCCTGAACTTAATGTTTGCCTTTTACATTTTTGTTTGATGTAGGACTGCAGTGTAATTCCAGCTAATCTTGTAGAGGCATTTGGATTATTGATTAACTGTAATGAATCATCTCCTTGTTACCCATTTCTTCCTACTGTGCAACATACTTTAAAGAAAGCCATTGAACCTGAAGGGCCGCTTTATTTAGCTTCTAAACAGTTTACAACAGAAGATTTTGAAAAGGTAAAGGTAGAAAAAATGACTGCCAACAATACTTGTGGTAATGTTTCTCAATTTAAATACAACTTTCTTTGGCATTCAGTTTTCTGAATTTAAGACTATTTTATTCCAGCTTGCTTCTAGCTTTCAAACATTTTGAGGACATTGTATAGAAAATATTTAGGATTATAATTAAATAAATAACTATATAAGAACATAGATATTAAAATGCTGAGTTTATTCTTTGTACCACTGTCCAAATCACCATAGCATGAGGAATCTTAATGAAAGAAATAAAAATAGATTATTTCTATGGAAAATATGATGAGAGGCTGTATAGATGTACAGTTATTTACATTTTACAGGATAGTCAAAGGGATTTTGTTTATATGAATGCCTTCAGCATTCTCACTTTAGGGAATACCTATCATGACTCCCCAAATCATTTTAATGTCCTGACATGAAAACATGTGTGGCATACTCAGAGAACCTGAAAATAGATGGTAAAAATTTAGTAATGATATTAATATTACTAAAGGTTCTCAAGTATGTACAAGTGAAACCCCTTTATTAGTACCTATTTAGAAATCTGTCCACAGTAGAGTTAAAGTATCTAAGTAGGATAGATAAAAGGCAGGGAATACTGGGAAGTAGAAATCCATGGGTCATTAAAATTTTTTTTCACACTTGCCCTCCTTGTAAACATATTGCATGGGTAAAAGGTTGAAAGGCGAAGTAGACTTAAAAATAAATTATGAGCATTGTTTATTCACATAGAAAAAGAACAATATTGATAATACAGAAAAGGTCTTTTTGTTTATTTTTAGCATATAAGAAAAAAGTAGTTTGTCTCTAGGAATTAATATACTGAATATGTAGACACACTAATGATATGGAGAAATTTTCACCCAGTTTTTCCCTGAAAAACAGAAACTAAAAAATGTATGGATTTATTAATTAGGTGCTTACCGAATACTTTGTATGTATGAGCCTATTTCTGTTTGTTTGTTCTTTTATATCCTCATGGAAATATAAATTGTCTTTAAATAATCATTTAGTTGAGATAAAAATATGATACCCCAAACAATTGAAGGACAATTAAGTGCTAAATAGGGTGGCACTGTCTAAAAGTATTTTAAGATATTAGCAAGGAGGATATTAAGTACAATAGCAGAGTTGGGAACATTTCATAGATGAGATGAGACTTTAGTTGGGCCTTAAGGAAAGGTAAGATTTAGATAACAGGAAGGATGGGAATGCTAAACAGAAATAAGAATAGGAGTAAAGACATAAAAGTAGCAAAGAGTATACATGGAAAACTATGAAAAGACTTGCCTGACTGGAACAAAAATTGTATTATGGAGTCATTGGGATTGGGATTTGGCAAATTTACAATAAGCCTTGAAAAGCTCAGGCAGTTTCTAGTTCATTTGTCAGACTGGAGAGAACAATTATAGACAGAGACTTTACTAGGCTAGTGACATAGTGAAATGATTTCCCCAAAAGATAAATCTGTTTATCACACAAAACAGATAGAATGGAATCTGTTGCAGCCTGAGTTCTCCAGGAGGTGAACTGAGATGGAGCTTAGTGTGCCATTGATTATTAGAGAGTGTTCTTCTTGGCAACACCTGTAGAAGTTAAATTGGAAAAGTCGGCATTCGCTGCCTGTCACTACCAGAACTAGTAAGTAGAGACAAAGACTGACTCTTTATAGGTGCTTTATTCAGATGGCCAGCAATCTGAGAAGATGGCAGGTTACATACCCTAAAAGTCTGTCTTACATCTTTATCTCGAGCTGACCTTTTTCATAAGGAGAAGAAAGTAGGTAAGGAGTTTGGAACTCAGGAAAAACATAGATAAGGGGTTTGGAATCCAAGGAAAAAGGTTAATCAGATAAAAGCTGCAGTACAGCAATTTTCCTAGTATCCCTTCTAGGAAAGGATACTGACCCATGGTGATTCTGCTGACCCATGGTGATTCTTTATCTGTGTCCTTGTTGGCAGACATTTCCTCCCTGGAGCACAGTGGCTAAGATACCATCTTGTTCTCTTGCCGTCCTGCTGTGGCACAAAGGTCAAATTGCTTGTGGGTCCCCTGGAGTCAGAGTAGGTCTGGTCATATGTTCTAGTTCCTGGAACATTAGCTTTGTACATGTATTAATCACCAAGCCTACTGACTACATAACTAAAGCTGAAAATTTCTAACTTTTAAATTCCCCTATCAGAAGGGAGAAGAAAGCAGGATTGGACAGAGGAAGGAGTCAAGCTGTGGTATAGGCCCAAAGATAGCCTTTGTTGGCCCCATAATGAGCTCTGGAGCTAGAGACCCATCAGAGCGGTCCTGCTTTATATAAATAGAGGGGCTTTATAACACCTTCCCCACTTCCACCTCAATCACTTATTTGTTATGGGCTGCCCTGAGGCAATCCCTGAAAAAGTTGACAACTGGAGGTCAAATACTGAGAGGACTCCCAGAACCTCGGGCCACAGTCCTTTTTTGAAGTGGCGATACAGGTGGAACATCACTGGGCCTCCACAGGGTAAAACCAGAGAGGGCTACTGATGTAATTATTGTTATCCAGCTCGGAAGGCCTGAAGGGAACTGTAGAGTATAAGAAGAATAAGGAAGACAGGCTACATACAACCCAGGACATATCCAGATCTTTTAGAAAAGTTATTTTAAAAATATAAATATTATAGTTAACAGCAAGATTTTTATGGTTAATTTTTTCTATGAGTTTTAAAAGCAGAAAACAACTAGGATTGTTGAAGATAATGGAGATTATGTCATTGAATGAGGACTTAAGAAACTGGAAATCACTCAGAAAGAAAAGCACAAACTCAGAAAATATTGATAATCATTATGTTGAAAGCTATTCTCTACCCAAAATCTTACTGAATCTCTAAGGCCCACATTCATAGTATTTAACACAGTTTCTCTCATGCTGCTAATGTTCACTTGTGTTCTTTAAAGGCAAGAAAGGGAAGTAAGAAGCGCATCTAGGGCCAATGAGGGAAAGTTCCAAGGAAATAAACTGTCAAAGAATTAAAGCTATTCAAAGGGAAATGAGCTTCTGACGAAAGTCTCTTTCCCAATGAAAGGATCTAAGTGAGCCTTTACTCCACTAGAAGCAAAGATTTGAAAGTCATTCCAATACATACATTGCACAGAACATTTCTTCACTAAGAAGGAAGGAGAGGTTATTTTGGGGTAAACTTAAATATTCTTACAAGTATAAGACTATGATTAAAATGCTCATTTATTTTGAGATGGCTCTATTTAATCAATTTCAATGTAAAGAAAATATGCAAATGTTTAAAAATAAAGTGACAATATACTTTGCATTTTTGCAATATAGATTCTATAATAGAGTCTGAGTTTCTTAAAATTTTCACATTTTTTAATTTAGCTGCTGGCTTTTGCAAAGAATTTGAATGTAGAATTCAGCTTGGAGGCAGAAAGAACTATTCATGGCTATTATCTAGCAAGTCGCAGAATCAGAACTGATTCTATATGTGGATCAAAACTGTCAGCATCTGCATTAAAATATTTGTAGGTATTCAATATAAAATTTTAAAGCCAGTATTGATATTTAATTGATGTTTAATTAACTTTTTTATCTGTTTCATTTGTTTTCTTTGATTGCTAGTTGGTCGGTTTATAATTTACTTCGTTCCAAAAGAATTTAAAGTGACTCAATTCCTTGTTATATACAATATTATATCATTTGAACCTCCAATGATTTGTTTTGACTAAATGAATCTTTATTGGACCCTCTGTATAAGATGTGTCTGAGAGAAGTATACTGATTTCAAATGAAAATGATTTTTTTAAATGTGGCTGCTCACATTTGTAGGGAGGAAGAAATTTTCCTTTATCTTTCTTGGTTTTTCAGGCTGGTCTAATAATTAAATCAACATAAAACAGATTAACAAGAGAAAGTCAACCAAGTTTAATTACATAGTATATATGGGAACCCAACATACATGAGATATTCAGGGATGGAAAGGTAAATGAGTATATGTGACATTGAGCTAAGGATGAGGTACAGTTCCTTGGGCTTCAGAGAGGAGGAAGGTCATTTACAGGACAATAAGATCAGATGTGCAGTAATTCGATATTTTCCCTGTCCTATAGAGAGGTCATAAAAAGTTATCTCTGCTAATAACTCATTATGGGCAAAGCCCCAAATTTGAATTTAGTCACTGTTAAGAGTTTTTGTGGCCCTGGCTGGTATGGCTCAATGGGTTGAGCCCAGCCTCTGAACCAAAGGGTCACCGAGTTGATTCCCAGTTAGGGCACATGCCTGGGTTGTGGGCCAGGTCCCCAGTTGGGGGTGCATGAGAGGCAACCACACATTGTTTCTCTCTCTTTCTCCCTCCCTTCCCCTCTGCCTAAAAATAAATAAATAAAATTTTTAAAAAGAAAGGTTTTTGTGTATCCTTCCAGAAATTATCCATTTAAATTCTAGCATGTACAAATATGTAGTTTAAATATATGATGTATAATACATATTTATTTGAATATTATGTATTTTAGATGAAATGTTATTTAAACATTTCATATACATATGTATTACAATATATAAATATATATTCCTGTGTATTACAATATATAAATATATAAATATGGATATTCTCTTTTTGCCCAAATGGAATCTTGCATGATATATGGCAGGTCTGTCTAGAAGGTATCCATCTATGTACTATGAAAAATAGAGACATTTATTGAAGGAGATACAAGATACAAAAAATATTGTACATAGGACAATGATACCTTGGTCCCCTTCAAAGTAGGCACCTTGGGACCTCACACAGTTCTTCCAATCACCATCAGCTGCCCTGATGTATTTTCTTAAATCCCATCAACATCCTGAAATCTCTTCCCTTTCAAAGGTGATTTTAGTTTTGGGAAAAGCCAGGAGTCACAGGGTACCAAATCTGGGCTGTAGGGAGGGCTGAGTCACATGGGTGATTTGATTTGATGTTTTACCAAAAAAACTGCATGGGAAGTGATGTATGAGCAAGCGTGTTGTGATGAAGTTGCCAGTCACCAGTTGCCCATAGCTGTGTCCTTCTGAATCATCCAAATAGTTCCCACAGAGGAATGTTCAAGCTTAACACAAAATTTGATGCATATTCATTGCTCTACTACTCAGTCATTTTGAATATGATGGCCTCAGAGTACACATGGTCACTCAATGGTGTCCCCCCACTGACTAGTACAGTGACGTTGTCATTGTTCATGCATGTACATTCCAGTCCACTTTCCTTGGCTGCCAGGTTACACTGATGTTGCACAAACCATTCTCATATTGACAACAGCTGCACTTTTTTCGGACAGACCTCGTATATATCAACACATCAAGAATTACCTCATTCTGATTTAATAGCTGCATTATAGTTTTGATGTGTTGTGATGTGGCTGTACCATGATTTAAACAGTCCCCTATTGATAGACCATTACTTCATTTGATATAGATTAATATATAATCTAAAAAAATTATAAAGTAGGACCAGGAGTAAAGCAATCCATTAAATAAGTATCTTGTTATAACTGAAATAGAAAATAAGACAAGTGAGGGACCAACAGGAAATGTCAAGTATGGGCCTATGTGAGATAAATATGTTTAGCTAATTTCTCCCAATGGAATATTTATCTTTATAGAGATGGGGAAAAAATGCTGAAGATAAGACAAGGTAGAAATCAATGGTGATGCTTTAAAGTGGTAAACAAAATTATGTAATACTTTCCATTTTCTGAAGTAATATTTAAAGTACTCAAATCAATACTCAATACTCAAAGCTTCAAAGCTTTGAAAATCCTATTTCCTCAGAATATTTTTTCTCTTCTGTAAAAACAAATTTTTTGTTTAAATAACCTGTTTGCATTTGATTATACTGATCCAGAAATAAAGCAGTCAACTTTAATATAATTGCACATCTTCCCATCGTAGAAATAAACCCTAGAGGAGGAGGAGATGGGGGTTATGAAATAGCAAAGTCAATGAATCACTAGTCAAAGGAATCATAAATCTTGAATTTTTCTCCTTAGACAGACAGGTACCTAATACACCATGCTTGCTTTTCTAAAGCAGAGCTGAACAATACTGTCTTCTTTTTTTCCTGAAAGGCTGTATACCTATTCTGTCTTGGTCATTTTTTTTTTTTTAGTGTTTGTGTCTTAGTCTTTATTGCATTTTTTCCTCATTACCATTTAGTCCCCTTATATTCCCTTCCCCAGCAATCATCACACTGTGGTCCATGTCCATGAATCCTTTTTCCTTTTTGTTCGATCCCTCCAACCCCTAATCTCCCCCCTCTACTACAAGGAGCTTGGGTAAAACATCAGAAACATGATAATCTGTAAATCTCTAAATAAACAAGTCTGGAGAGACCTTCACAAGTTAGAATGATGATCTTAGTCTAACAAGAAAATTAATGGGATAAATATAATGTCCTCAATTAGATCTCAACCTCCCTAGTATAAGTATAAATGGATGGGAAAGGGTGATGTGGCTTAATATGAAAAAGATGAGATTTCATTCTTTTGATGGTTAATATGAGTCAACAATACACATGGCTGTTAACAATACTGTGATTTGGGGTTGCATTAATGGAATATGGTATCATGAGTAAGAAAATGTTATTTCTATTCTCTTCTATTCTGCTGGTCACAATCGTAATAATACTATACTGAAAAGGAATATTAACATTTGCCCACTAGCCAGAATGGTGAGGGGCCTGAACATTATGTCTTATGACATCTTAAAAGGACTAGAAATATTTATCTTGAAAAAGAAAACACTGGGCAACTAGAAAAGCTGTGTATTTGAAGAGCTGTCACATGTAAGTATTAGGCTTGTTCTGTAATCCCAGAAGACAGAACCAGCCACCACTAGGTGGAAATTGCAGTGAAACCAATTTCAACTTACATTTATATAATCTTTGTAGGTGAGTCCCAAGATGTCATTATTTGAAATCACAAAATCACTATGAATTATTATCCCTATTTTATAGGTGAATTTCAAAATGTCAGAAATTAAATAATTTATACAATGTCACACAGCTAGTGAATTCTGGAGACTTAGCCCAGTTTTTCTGATTCCCAAGTGCAGCAATCATTCAAGTACATTACAAATGCCTAATGAGAGCTTAAGGGAGGTTTCTTCAAGTAATCAAATATAGTTTAAAAATAAAGGAATGGATTGCTTCATGATTCCTAGTGAATCCTAGGAAAAGTTCAAGAGATTAGACATTAAATGTTATAGAGAAAATTCAATTATCGGATGGGAGTTTGAACTTTAACCTCAAAGATGTCTTCCAACACTGAAATTTCAAGAGTCTATGAGGACTTCAAATAGACAAAGAAGTGGAAGTAAATACCAACAATGTCTATAAGAGATATTATTTAGCTTAATTTTCCAACTCTGTATTTGTTTGAACAGAATTTGGGGAGACGGTATATAAAATAATAAAGATAAGCAAGGATGGAAACCAACTCTTTGGTAAGTCAAAATACTTGCTTATTCTGGAAGAGTCTGTTCAACTTGGTAAGAAAAATGCTTTGAAAATAAACTAAATATTTTTTCAAAAGAAAGAATATGCTGATCCTTAAGGTGTTGCTTATCGTCACATATGTCTTGGTTTGTTCCTACCAAAATACATAGTTTTTATGCTGTCAACATATTTTGATTGGTATCAATTTTCTTTTTTAGAGTTTCCCTATCTGAAGCCCATGCTCGTCTAAACTTAAGAAATAAAGTGCTTAAAGAAGATGTACTAATTGCAGCCTTATTATTTGAAACATCTCTGACACTGAAATATGGTAAACTTTAAAATTATTAATGACTACAAATTATGATGTTACTTAAATATTTTTACTGTTAAACTGTTATATATATATAGTATATTTTCAATATTATTTTAAGGAATAATAAATGTCTATCAGGTAAGGCCTGCTTTAATTTAAACATTTACTGGTTGCTTATAGGCAGTTATAACTTTCTGATATTAAGTTCCACATTGTGCATGATTGTTTCTATACTTGAACATTGCATTGTTTAAATAATTCTAGAAAAAAATGTATTTAACACTACACATCAAATGATTTTAAATTTATTTTCCCTTTAAAATAATATGTAACCACTAATAGTCATGCAGTCAGTCCCCAACAGTGGAATTAGGCACACAGCCAAAGGAAATGTGATCATCTTGCATCACCCACTTTCTCTGAATGGCTAGTTATAATACTATGACTACAGCATTTAATTATTTTAAATGGATGGAGCTGATTATGGTTTTGCTAATAAAAACCTAAAAGGACTATTAATGTAAGAATAAAGAAAATTCTTTATTAGATGAGACATTAATTTTGATGAGATAAACCTTGCTTCGAACCAAATTTTAGTTCCAATCCTGGGATTTAAAGGGATGTTCTAACATTGACTTTTCTGTGTGTTTATGTTTAGTGTTTACATTTGCTTTACATTGAATTTATATTATAATAACTTTTTGCAAGTATCCTTTAGAACATTAGAACTTTGTTCTATAATTATTTAAATCAAGCATTCCTAACCTAGGATCTATGGATACTTGAGTCCTAGGGGTTTCTGAATCTCTAAATTATATGTAAATTTGCATATACATTTGCTTTATTCCTTTTTGCTTAGGGAAATAAATCATGACCCCTAAAAAAGGTAAATTATCATCCTGAATTAATTTGATTTACCAAAAGAGAAAAACCTGGTTCTCAACCAATACTAAACAAGAGGAAGAATATGTATTTTTATTTTATTTTTAAAATATTTTATTTATTTTTAGAGCAAGGGGGAGGGAGAGAAACATTAATGTGTAATTGCCTCTTGAGCGCCCCCTTCCAGGGACCTGGTCTGCAACTCAGGCTGTACCCTGACTGGGAATCAAACCTGAGACCCTCTGGTTTGCAGGCTGGTGCTCAATCCACTGCACCACACCAGCCAGGGCTACATTTTTATTTTTAACTTGCTTTTTTCATTCTTCTCTTAATATACATTTAAAATATAACTGTTAAAATCAAAGACATTATTTTATATGCCATAAGGAAAAAATGCTGCCAATTTTACTAAGACATGCTATCAAAGACATCTAAGACACAACTAGATTTCACTAAGGAAACAAAAATGTGTCTTTGAATTTCAAGTCTATAGTATTATAAGTACTCCTATAGTAGTATATGGTTATTTTTACTTGGTAACCAGCTTGTCAAGACTATTTAAAAGCATCTAAGAAAACCTCTGTTGAGAGAAATAAAACTAGGTGAAGATTTTTTTCCCCTTACTCTTTGTTTTTATAATAAATTTGAGTTAGGTATATTGATTTTTAAGTCTTAAGCAAAACAATATTAAGAGCTCTGTAAATGTTACTTTAAACACAGCAGGATGATCATCCATATTAAGATATTTTTCTTGGATGTAGAAACCAATAGATTGTGCTCAAGAACCGGATTTAGGAGTTGGGGCAGCAGGGAGATGTAGGAATTAGGAAAACCGTCAAGTTTCTACCTTGAGAAACTAAGTGGATCATGTGCTATTTACCAAGACTGAGAAGAAAGTGAACAAGATTGGGAGAAAAATCAAATTATGTTCGAGACATTGTACAGAAATATTAGGAACAGATACAAGAATACAGAGTTTAGAAAAGTTCTAACCTTGAAATGTAATTTAGAAATCATCAGCAGAGATGGTAGTCAAAGCTGTGGAATGGGTGAAATCACCTAGAGAGACCACAGAGAACTCCATGACCACCCTTGAAGATACCAATATTTAGATATGGGCTTGAGAAGATGGAAACAAAGGAGACTGAGAAACAGCAGGTTTAACATAGAAAGAAAATCAAGCGTGGTATTACAGAAACCAAGAAAGAAGAGTGTTTCAAGGTAGCAGGGTGGTCAACTGTATCATGTGCTAAGAGATTAAGTATGATTAGACTTGGCAGTCTGGAGGTTGTAGGTGGCCGTGATCAGAGCTAATTCAGTGGAGTGGGGATTTGAGTGGGGAAGTGAAGACAGACAACTTTGAGATGTTTGACTATGAAGATAAGGAAAGAAATAGGGTATTTTCTGGAGGATGTGTGGTCCAGGATGGGGTTTTTTAAAGAAAGATGATAGATATTATGATGTCCAATAGAGAGTAAACTAATACTACTAGTGATACTAATGAAAGAGGGGAAGATCAAAGGAGTGGTGTCCTTAAAAAGAGGGGATGGGATCCAAAGCACATGTGAAGTATTGGCCTGTGATAGAAGAGTTGCTTAATTTTATAGCAGGGAAGACAATGGGTGCAGAATCAGGTATGTCTGTAGATTTTGTGATATATTCTACACAAGGTCATCAGCTAAAAACAAAAGGTATGAGGAGAGAAGAGTGGACCACAACAGTCATTGTGGGAGACAGAAGAGCAGGTGTGCCTGAGAAACTCAGCAGGGTTGTCAGGCAGTACATTTGAGGTTTCTGTGATTCATTGAAATTGAACCCAGAAATGCCGATTACATGATTTTTGTCTAGCAGCCTGAGTGCAGGCAAAAAATGGTTTGGTTCATGCAGAGTTGAGGTTTGTATAGGTCAGTGTGGCAGAGTATTGCAAAAGGGCAAGGGAATGGGGACCATGGCAAGGGAGGGACTCAAATTGGTTAAGAGTGAAGTGAATTGAAGGAAGCAGAGGGAGGTTTCTGAGATAGAAGCTTAGGAGGTAGTATAGGGGAGCAGGACATTTGAACTCATGACTTTAAAATAAGTTGCTGGTCATATTAGTTTCCTGTGACCTTGGGAATGTGTGGTAGAGGTAGAAGGAAAATGGTTAGGACACAGGGAGGTTAGGAGTTAAATGGGTCATTCACATGGAAATCACAGAATGACAGGAATTGGGAAGGAGGAAAATTGTGAGCAGAGGGTTGTTGACTTGACTGGAAGGTGAAGGGCTGATAAAGCCCAGATGGCATTGGGCATTAAATATTTTTATCAAGAGGAAAACAGGGGCAAGAAAGGTCTGGAAGTGGCAAAGGAGTAAGCAAGTTAGGCAATGCCTCTGTTTTATGATAATAAGATACACGGGGTGTTTGGGAAGAAGCAGCTTCACCTTTAGAGAGCCACCAAGGAAAGAGTGTTCTCTGAGACAGCAGGTTACAGGTAAGGAAGGTAAAGCAGTAAAGGGAGCAGTCTCCAAAGTCTGAGGCTGTGTTCACTGGTGGTGACATAGCTCTAGGAAGGTAGGCACCGTCAGCTTGGCTAGCAGTGTACCCCTAGCCAGGCGCACTTACTCATTCAATGAATCAGTCAATGAAATAGAATTCAAGAGCTTAACTCCTACAAGTAATAGTCAAAAGTTTTATTTTTAATTGTGATGAAATATACATTACAAAGGGGTACCCTCAAAAAACGGAATTTATAAACAATTGTGTATTTATTCTTACATGTTTAAAGTTCAGTCACCTTTAAAGTACTTTCTGTTCGACGTAATACACCTATTGAAATGTTTTTTCTGCTGCTCAAAATGGTTTTTAAACTCATCGATTTTGGTGCCTCTTAGCGCTTCTGCTGTATTTTGTTTTACCTCTTCCACATTGGCAAAATGTTTCCCTTTGAGGATTTTTTTCATCTGGGGAAACAAAAAGTTACCTCAGGTGAGATGGGGTTAATAGGGAGGGTGGAACACAAGGATCATGCCATTTTTGGTCAAAAACTGAACACTCCATGCAGTACAGGCAGATGTGCTCATAAATCACCTATCGCAACATGGGCAAATGTGTTATCTTCAAAAAAAAAATTAACTGAAGCCCAACACAGCTTCTTGTAACACCAGCTGGTACAATGATACAGATGGGCTCCTAGAACACTTTCCTCGTGGGGGAGGCCTGCCCCGTAGAAGATAATTCCGTTTTTTGGGGGGTCCCCCCATATACAAATTTACCATCTTAACCATTTTAAAATGTACAGTTCAGTGATGTTAAGTATACTCATGTTGTTGCCACCGACCATTTCCATAGCCTTTTCATTTTCCCAAACTGTAATCTCATACCTGTTAAACAGTAACTCCCCATTCTCCCCTTCCTCCAGCCCCCCATCTCTGAATTTGGCTTCAAGGTTCATCCACGTTGTAGCATGCACTAGAATTTCCTTCCTGTTTGACTCAGTAATATCTATATTTGTATATATCTGACATTTTGTTTATCCACCAATGGACACAGTTGTTTTCCACCTTTGGCTACTGTGAACTAAGTACACAAATATCTGAGACCTTGCTCTCAATTCTTTTGGGTATATACCCAGAAGGAAATTGCTGTTATCACGGCAATTGTGCTTTTTTTTTTTTTTTTTGATAAACCGCCACACTGTTTTCCATAAG
>PVKU01005410.1:0-108672 GCA_004027475.1 Anoura caudifer | reverse complement strand
TTTCTTTGGAAAAACATCAAGTGAAAAGTGCTTTTTCACTATTGATTGTACCTTTCGATGCACATTTTTATTCTGATGTTGTCTACTTTCTTGCTTTTCTTTTGTCTGTGCTTTTGGTGTTACGCCCCAGAAATCATTGCTGAATCAAATGTCATGAAGCATTTCCCCAGTGTCTTTTTTTTCCTAAGGGTTTAGTTAGTTCTTACATTTAGATCTTGGATCTACTGAGTTAATTTATGTATACAATGTAAGGGGAGGGACCAACTTCATTCTTTTTCATGTGGGTATCATTTTCCCAGCATCACATGTTGGAATGCTTATCTTTTCCCTAATGGTCTTGGAACCTTGCAAAAAATCATTGAACTATGTATTTGAAGTTACTTCCAGGCTCTTATTCTATTGCATATGTTTGTATGTCTGTCTTTATGTCAATGGTTTCTAAAATTGTCAAATGTACAATGTCTTTATCCCCAATCAACTTAACCTCTATCAAATAAATATTAGTGTTTCCCTACCTTCCAACACCCATCTACTTTTTTCCATCTCCTTACATCACTAGTCAGCCTCAAAACTGTAATGACTATTTCAGTACAGAGCAAATTTCTAGTTTCCAAACTTTAAAATGTCAATTTGTCTTCTACAGGCCCTGGTACCAGTGTATGTATTTAGTGAAACTATTGGGTCTCAAATATAAAAAAGAGGTCAGATTTAAATCATGATTATTGAAACTATTAAGTAGGTCAGAACTTAATTTTAAAACTTTCACTATTTTGTTAAAACTTTGATTTATTTAGCATTGTAAGTATTTTTTACATTTTTTTCCTTCTTCACTTAGGGGCCACTGTATTTTGTGTTGCTCCAAATGCAGTATTTCCATTTGAACTATATAATGAAGAATATTTAGAACAAAGGGACATCTATCTGACTCAGTGCCAACAACAGCTCCTACAGTTTATTGCCACGTATGGACCCGGGACAGCTTTTTTCGCTAGTGATGAATAGGCAATCTGAGAAAAAATTTCATTTCTACTTCAGCCGTGGAAAAAGTATGATTTTGAAGTAATGCTTCAGCTAATACTGTGTATAGGAGTACATTAGAATGCCTCCTTAAAAATATAGTATTGCTAATAAACACTAATTCAAATCTCAAAGCCAAAATAGCAGAAATTTAAAACTGAGGAGAATTCTATGAAAAACAAACAAAAAAACCCTGGCTAGTCTAGTATACCAGTGGGCAAAACTTGAGACTCAGCAGGGGAAAAATGAGATTTAGTTAAATCTTTACCCATGTAGAATTCAGTTCAGTTTTAGAACTTTTGTAAATTCTTAAGTCCTGGACAGGCTGGACTATCCAGTCATTATTTTCCTTACTATAGTTATTACTTGTACTAGGACCGTGATTACTTTTTTGTTCACAAGGGCAAAAAGAAATTAACAAAATTTGTAGGTCACAGATGAAGCCTACAGTTGTCCCCCACCTTATCAATGGGTCATATTCCAAGACTCTCAAGTGGATACCTGAAAGCATGAATAGTAGCATACTTTTTTCCTATTCATATATACTTTTGCTAAAGCTTCATTTACAAATTAGGCACAGTAAGACATTTACTAAAATTACACTGTAATAAACCATAAGGGTTTCTGAACAAGTACTCATGCCATGAGACAGCTAAGTAACAGGCAGGCAATGTACAATGTGGATACACTGGATAAAAGAATGATTCGCATAACTGAGAACCATGTGCAACTTAAAACTTAGGAATTATTTTTGGATTTTTTCCATTTATTTTTGGACTGTGGGTAACTGAAACAATGGGTAAGTGAGGAGTACTGTATTTCGGGTATAGCAGGTTCTGAAGGAAGGCCCACAGACTTACCTAGTACGCAGTAATTGGGGCCCATCCAGAAATCCCCTAAGGCAAGAAAGGGTTTAAGAACTAGATGGAGGTCCTAGAAATATCTCCCCACCTGCCGACCACCCCAAGGAAAATCACTATCCACACCATACTATCTCTAAATTTAAAAATGAGTCTGACTAGTGAATATGATAATGGAGTTGTTTAAAGACTTAATGTTTTAAAGAAAACAGATTTTATTACCCAGCAATTGAAAGTATTCAAACATGTATTTTCTATATAATTTATTATAAGGTGAACAACGTTAAATAAAATATATATTTTCATCATTTGCTTCAATTCACGTCTTCTTGACCAATGCTTTGTTTTTCCCTCCAAAATGCTGCAATGCTACACCTTGGGGGGGAACCAGAAACCAACAGTGAAAATCATTCTGTACTCAAACACAAAGGCAACTTAACAGGAAATGGCCCCAGCCCTTTTGAATTATCAACAGATGCTTGATAAATCATAATTACTTACCTGAGGCAATGAAGAATTCTTAAATACCACAGCTAAGAACTTGAACATTCATTCATCTGTGGCTACCTATATGCTGAAAGAACATTTCATTGATTTTAGTTAAAAAAAAAAAAAAATTGCATTATAGTTGAATTCACATGATCTCAATATAAATTACTGGCATCTCAGTCTTAAAATTTCTTCAAAGAAACCCTCAGCTGGGTAAACGGCAAAAAGTAATTTTGTCATCATTGTGCCAGTTATTAAGCCTTTCTATGTAAAAAATGTATTCTTCAGGAACAACACCATAAATATATTAAAGCAAACAATTTAACATTAACCTTTGGTACCTTGTTACATGCAGCTCTTATATCCTAGGGGTGTAGTCATCCTCTGTGGTTAAGTTTTTGGAAAACATTCATTATGACAACCAGCACTCATCTTCAGCTCATAGGGTCTGTTGCATCTGGAAATTAATATTTTATTGTAAATTTTAATTTGTATTTGCATCTGTTTGCCACCTTTCATGCAAGAATGGTTGAGTCTTTTCCTTATCAGAAACCATAAATATAAATTATACTTGCGATCTTCCTGACTGACCAATTTTTAAAAACTTTAAGACCATACAGTGGATTAATTTTCTATTTGTTGTTTAATATATCTTTAATGGAACACAAGAACATATTTTCTGCTTAATTCTATCTTTTTGGTAGTCAAAACTGATATATCTAAAATTTAATTTCTATTGTACAATAATTTGAGAATGTGCTAGTCCTTTTGAATTAGGCTCTAATAATTCCATACATGATCTTTCCAAGCTGGAAGCGGACTAATTAGCTTGGATAGGAAAAAATGGTGGTGGATATATTTATGTGCTTTATTGTGGCAATGTTGATTTTAAGATAGGATGGTCCTAATGAGTACCCAGCCATTACTTTCTGTCTCAGAGCTTGACAAGGATGAGACATAAGCCAGGTTAAAGGATAGATATATAAAACCAGGCATACAAACCTCCAACTGAAAGTTTACCATGGCAAATCTAAACATTTCACATAATCAGTATTAGGAACACAGATTATCAGATATGAAAAATTAGAACTTGGAAAATTTCAGTTCACTATGATTTCATGGGAACTACTGACAACTGCATGCAGTCCCATTTGCATAAAGCCTAAAACTACAAAATGTTTAGGGTTACAGATCTATGTATAAAAGTGCTACCCATCCTACTCCCCCTCAAAACACCAAGAACCTGGACACAAAATAGAGTATTGAAGGCAAGGGGAATGGGATAGAAAGCAAATAGGTACTATTGTATTGGTCAAATTCCAGTACTTAAATGGCCTGGTGGGCTGTCTGTCGTGTATTTATTATGCTGCACAATTTAAGTGCATTGTCAGTATTTTCATCAAACATTTAGTTTGTAAACATTTAAAAAAAATCCCAACACTTAGCCATGAAAACAGGGTTCAAGCCACTATGTCTCAATAAGGATTACTGTAACACCAATTATAAATTACTTTAAGCCATCACACTTACCCTGTTTAGAGTGCTCTGGATGAAGCAACCCAGGGGAGGAAAAATAAACCACATGAAATGTTTCTTCTGTAATACGCCCAGAAATAGACATCTTTACGTAACTCAAGCCTCTAAAGGTATAACAGGCATTTACGGCCTAAGGGCCTTCTATACACAGTACATATTATTCTATAACCTCAGTGCCAATTGTAGTCTTCTTAGAAAGGAAGATCCAACCCTGGCTGGTGTGGCTCAGTGGTTTGAGAGCCGGCCTATAAACCAAAAAGTCACTGCCTCGAATCCCAGTCAAGGCCCATGCCTGGGTTGGGGGGGTCAGGGCCCCAGCTGGGGACGCGTGAGAAGCAACCCATGCTCTAGATGTTTCTCTCCGTATCTCCCTGTCTTCCTTGAAAATAAAAGTAAGGCCCAGAACAAATCCCGATAAGTTGCTCCATTCTGTCAAGAGACTATGAGGGACTTGATATTGTCTAGGCCGCCCACAAAGTTTTACCAGGGATACAAACAAAAAGACTCCGGAGAAGGCCGGGCGGAACGTAAAGATACCAATCTCACATTCCCGCAGCTTCAGATCCAACTGCATCACAAAGGCTGGCCCTTAATCTGAGCTGAGATCAGCTGAAACCGGCATTGACTAAGAAAAGGGTCAGTTAAGACTCGCACGTGGTTACTCACAAAATGCAACTGAGCAGATGGCCTGCAAGAAAGCTCGTGGCCGCGTCAATCGGGCGTGAGGGCAGTGGAGGAACAAGGGCTAGGGACGGAGACCTCCAGGGCCCCAGGCGCGGGACCCAAAGGGTGGAGGGCCCCGAGGCGGGCATATGCTTCCGCATAAACTCAGGTTCCCAGCAGAAAGAGAGGAGGAACTGAGATCGCGGAGACTGCTACCTGGAAAAGTGTGGCGACCGGTCCGCGGGCGCTGCCACCGGTCCCATAAGAACCGCACAACCCACACGACTTCGTCCATAGCCGAGCGGAAAAGAGAGTTTTCAGCCGACGCAGCCTCTAAGGCACTGGGGTAGCCCCGCCCCTTCCGGGCTTGGCCCCGCCCCGGGGCTGAGCGAGAGGAGAGGTTGAGGATATGGTGGGGATAGTCCGCTGCTGGTTGGCTTTAGGTGGCAAGTCGCACACACCTCAAGTCATGTTGAAAAGGCTTTGGAAACTACCATAGAGGCTTTCGAGGCTCATGAGGACCTCAACTCCAGCTCGTTCCCTGAGTATGTAAATGATTAACTACCAGTTTTGTAACCGAGCGAGCAGACAGTTCCCTAAAACGGGGTTCCCTTTTCCTAGTGCTTTATGTTTGCTTGGAACTGGTAGTTTGGGACCTCCCAATAGAGAGTATATGTATCCACCCCTTCACAGACACTCGGACGCATCAGTTACCAGAAAAAAGGGAAGCTTTTGTATTTTCCCTATATTGTAGCAGTAACTACTCTCACTATTTTTATTTATAATAGTAATAGATTAAAAACATTCATAAAGCAATCAAGTCCTTTGTTTATGAACATTTAATTTGCTATCGATTTTTCTGCTTTGTGTTTTATAGGTATACTAACTTTATTGCAGGCCACAGATTTTGTACTTTTTTACAAATTGAAAGCAAGACTGTCCACTAGCAAAAGATTGCAACTGTCTTTATTGCCGGTAGTCTGGAACCCAATCTGCAATATCTCTGAGGTATGCCTGTATTACTCTCGTTTCTCTCAGTTATTGTGTATATTGAGCCCTGACTGCAAAACAGTGGGCTTAGTGCTGGAGAAGACAGACTGATGATGATCTTGTTGCCAGAAAGATACACATACAAGCATATAATTAAACAATTGCATGAGTAAAAGACACATCATTTCTCCTTTAAAAATCATTACAAAATAAATCTCAAAACATGGTGATACAAATACAAATTGTGATTGTACTCACTTTACCAAAGTATTCCCCTCCATGTAAATTTTTGCTGAACACTACCAGGGGATTGAAATTGGGGCCCAAGTGGACACTGCTTCTTCTGTCAAGGAGTGTCTTGGGCATCAGCCTGCCGTCATAGACTCCTGGGTGAATATTACTTCTATAACCTAATTTTGCAACTTGGGCAGCCACCTTCACCAGGTCTTTGCCTACAACTGGGTGGGCAGTTGTGGGAGCCATCATTACCTAAAGGTGTAGAGAAGGGTGTGAAAAAATAATTCTAATTTTTTTGTCTGGCTTCTTTCACTCAGCATAATTATTTTGAGATTCATTCATGCTCTTGTAACAACACTTAATTCCTTTTTACTGCTGAGTAGTATATTTCCATTTATGGAGATTCCACAATTTCTATCTCCATTGCTCCATTGATGGGCATTTGGATTGTTTCCAGTGTTTGGCTATTACAAATAAAGGTGCTATAAATATTCATACATAAAGTCTTTGTATGAACATGTGCTTTTAATTCTCTTGGTAAATGCCCAGAAATGGAATGGCATGGGAGGTGTGTATGTTTAACTTTGTAAGAAATTGCCAAACTGTTTTCCAAAGTGGTTATGCCATTTTACATTCTCATCAGCAGTGCTTGAGTCTTCCAGTTGTTTCACATTCTTGCCAACATTTTGTACGGTCAGTCTTTTTATTTTAGACATTCAGATAGGTGTGTGGTGGTATTTCACTGTGCTTTTAATTTGCCTTTCTCTAAAGAATAAAGAGCATCCTTTTGCATGCTTATTTGTTATCTGGATATTTTCTTTGAGGAAATGTCTATTTAAATGTTTTGCCCATTTAAAAAATTGAGTTGTTTGTTTTCTTATCATTGAGTTTTGAGGGTTCTTTAGATATGTAGGATACAAGTTCTTTATCAGATAGCATTTGCAAGTATTTTCTCCCAGTCTATATCTTGTCTTCATTCTTTTAACAGTGGCATTCAAAGAGATGGGTTCTTCATTTTGATGAAATTCATTTTGTCAATTCAAATGGTCATTTCTCTCCAAGACTCACTTTGAGTCCCTCACTAGCTATGTCTTGGTGGACCATGACATGAATTTTCCCAAATCGAGTAAGCCCCTTCAACATCAAAAGACTCATCCTAAACCAGGCCCTTAAAAACCTCATAAATATCCTGCCTTTGCTCTCTCCATTCCGAGATGCAATTAAGAGACTGTCAAGGCAGTGGTATCCCTTACTTCCGCTATCCTTCCTTTCATTACAAGTATTTGTGATAAGTACTAAACTTGGCTTTGTTTTATCAACATATTATTTTGTTGGTCTTTTCAGGAAGTCAGTAGCCACAACAATTAAAGAAAAAGAGGGAGGGGGAGAGGAAGGAAGGAAGGAAGGAAGGAAGTCTTCAAAAGCATAGGAACTAGGTAGACATTTTAGAAGAATGTACATCCACAGTGTGTGTGTGTGTGTGTGTGTGTGTGTGTGTGTGTGTGTGTGTTTTAAACAACATAAATTGGCAAAATTAATTATAATACCTCCATGCAATGGGATGGAAATCCTACTCTGGCCTGGTAAATATATGTACCCGGCTCCTCCAGACTGTTTCAGCCCATCTCTCTCTCCTCGAACCTCCTCTTTACCTTTCTCCTCATTCTAAGCTGACAACTTATTATATCAGTCGAGATTCCTTAAGAGACAGAAATCACATAATTTAGACAGGAAAACTTTAATATCAATAATTATTCATTATAACAAGGGATTATCTATTAAGAGAAATAAAATTGTAAAGAATGTAATATTGAAGTAGCAGATACAGGGAGCTGCCACTCCCTCCAGGCTGAGGCAGAGCTAGCAAGGAACAGATTTGGTAGTGGCCACTCCAGACTTGGTGACTCACTAAATGATAAAGTAAGCTGCCCCCTGGGTTGTTATGTGAGGCTGGGCACAGTGAACTGCTGGACCCTGTTGAGAAGAGAAAACCCCAAGTAGAAAGAGAAGCTCCTTCCTCCTGCTGTCTCCCTTCAGCACCTTATATTGACAAACCTTAACACTGTGCCCTTGGCAAAGGAGAAATGTTTATACTGTTTAGCTCCCTCATCACAGAGCAGGTAACGAGGAGTAGATCTGGAGAGGAAAGACAGTGAACTGAGAACTGGCACGTTCTTGCCTCTCGACTGAGAAAATGGCAGCTACCAGATGCGAACTCACCATCAAGCCTGTGCGCCTCTGGGTGTTGGCACACACTTTCTCCTTCTGTCCTCCTGCTGCTGGCCAGAGTAGGTCTCCTCCTGTCAAAGACTCTTGGTGTTGACCTTATCTCCTGCTCCAAGAGTAGTTCCTTCAGGTATCTTCTCTCTTTTGGCTCATCAATTTCTTTTAGCAATTTCAGCAGCACACAAACAGGTTCCAGTTTCTTTGTACTGTTTATTTGTTAAGTTTTGGCTGTCTAGTATTCATTCTTACTTCTTTTGATGAAAGCATGTATTGATGTTACTCAAATTTACAACTTACCTCCAAACTCCACACTCACAGTTTTCCTAGTTCACCATCTTCAATGCTTAAGGTAGGACCAGGTAATAACCATAGACCTGATTTTTGACTTTTCATTTTCTTCTTCTTTTGTTTGTCTTTTCTGTTGAAGACTCTGTATTTCTTTTTCTTCTCTAATGGGAACTTACTTTAGACCATTTCTAGAGACTGCTTTTTCTATGCAAAATTTAATGTTTACTCCTTTAGGCTTTGCTCTTATTAGTAAAGGGATTTTTGGAATTTAGAATTCCCTTTCCCTTCAAGTTTTTCACCTTTAAAGGGACTTAAGAAAGTCAATGTAGAAACTCAGTGTTGCCTGATAACCTTTATTAAAAATGTCAGTAACTTCCCATTATATTTAAAACATATTCATTTGCATATATGGTTGACTTTTGACAAGGAGCCGAGACCATTCAATGGGGAAAGGACAATTAGTGTTGGAAATACTGGATATCCACATACAAAAGAATAGAGTTGGTCTCTTACTGTACATTATACGTAAAAATCAACTCAAAATAGATCAAAGACCCAAAACTATAAAACTCTTAGAAGAAAACATAGGGGAATATCTTCATCACATTGGATTTGGCAAGGATTTACTGGCTATGACACCACGAGCACAGGCGGCCAAGAAAAAAATGAATAAATTGGGCTTCACCAAAATAAAAACCTTTGAATATCAAGACACTGTCAAGAGAATGAATAGACAATCCATGGAATGGGAGAAAATATTTGAAAAGTATATATCCAATCAGGGGTTAATATCCAGAGTAGATGAAGAACTCCTACAACTCAACAGAATAGTTCAAAACTGACAAAGGACATGAATAGACATTTCTCCAAAGAAGATGTACACATGGCCAAAAAGCACATGAAAAAGTGTTCAATATAACTAGCTATTAAGGAAATGTAAATCAAAACTACAATGAGATGTCACTTCATACCCATTGTAATAACTATTATAAAGAATCCACAACAAAATAACATGTTGGCAAGGATATAGAGAAATGGAACCCTGCACTTATTGCTGATAAGAATGTAAAATGGTACTACCTCTGTAGGAAACAGAATGGTGGTTCCTCAGAAAGTTAAACACAGAATTACCCTGTGATCCAGTGACTCCATTTCAGGGCATGTACCCCAGAGAATTGAAAGCAGAGACTCAAACAAACACTTGTGCATGAGTGTTCATAACAGCATTATTCATGACAGCGAAAATGTAGAAATAAGTCCAATGTCTGTGGATGGATGAGTAGATAAACAAAATGCAGTATATACATATGATGGACTGATAGCCTTAAAAGGGAAGGAAAATTTGATATATGCTACATTATAGATGAACCTCAAAGACAGTATGATAAGTGAAATAAGCCAGATGGACACAGGCAAAGTTATGTAATTCCACATAAAGGAGGCAAATTCGCAGAGGTAGAATAATAGGAGAGTGGTTACCAGGAGCTGGGGTGAACAGTGGATGCAGTTATTATTTAATGGGTACAGAGTCTCTGGGATGATGAAAAGTTCTGGAAATGGATAATGGTGATAGTTTGTGCATGTATTGTGAATGTACTTAATGCCGCTGAAGTGTATTCTTAAGATTGTAAATTTTGTTACGTGCACTTTACCACAGTAAGAATAAAATAAAAGATAATTTCTCCCTGACTGGTGTGGCTTAGTTGGTTGAGCATTGTCCTGCAAAGCAAAAGGTTGCTGGTTTGATTCCCCATCAGGGCACATGCCTGGGTTGCAGGTTTGATCCCTGGTTCTGTGTGTGAGAGGCAACCAGTTGATGTTTTTTTTTCTCACATCAATGTTTCTCTCCCTCGCTTTCACCCTCCCTTCCCCTCTCTGTAAAAGTAAATAAAATCTTTTTTAAAAAAGATATTTTAAAAAGAAAAAAGATCCACACCTGCACATGACTTAACTCATCTCTTGTTTCTCCTCTCTTACTACACAGCAGCCATGTTGGCCTACTCTGAGTTTTTAGAACATGCCAAATAAATTTCACATTACAAGACCTTTGTTCTTGCCTGGAATACTCTTATCCCAGATTTTCGAATGGCTGACTTCTTGCCGTTTTTGATCTTAGCTTTTATGCCAGTTTTTCGGTTATGCCCCACATGTAACGTGGGCCCACTGCAAATCATATCCCTTTTGGTTTCCTTCATGATCTGTAGTTACCTTGTTTGTTTTTAAACATGCGTACTTTTGCAGCCCTCACTGAACTACACATTTTGTGAAAGACCTTGTCTGTTTTGTTTACCTTTTTATTCCTAGTACTTAATACAGTCCATAGGACTTAATAAATATCTGTTGAATGAGTGAATAAATGAATCATCGGTCTGTATGTGCTGATTTGGAATATTTTTCAAAATCTGTTGAAATTTAAAAGCTAGGTGCAGAAGGTATTTAGTTAAGTCTAATTTTTAGTTAAAAAAAGGACATTTATCTATATGATTGTTTATGCATACAATATTTTTGAGAGGTTACAAATGAAACTTTATAATGCATGCCTCTAGGGAGTGAAACTTTGGGTTTCTGGGTGTCTTGCAGCCTTTCAAGGCTGGGCAGGTTCACTTGGGATTTGGGCAGATGGAATAAAATTCATGGAGCCATGGGGATGCCTGACATGCCTTTATTCAAGGGTGGTGTGATCCACGCACCCTGCAAGCCGCGTGTCACACCAGTGGGGAGTCCCAACTCCCTTACATAATAAATGCACACAAAATCAGCAGGTATTATGTAACAAAGCGTGATTCTGTGCATGCGGACCCATTCACAAGGCTATGGGAATACTGCTTATCCGCTGGTGAGGGAGCCTAACTCCATTTCCCCTACACTGGGAAATGTGAAATTTTTGTTTTTAATTGTATACCATTCTCCACTGTTTGGAGTTCTACTGTATATATACAATTTTATGATTACGTTAATTTTTAAAAAAGAAGTATTAAAGTAGTACATTTGCTCTTACAACTGCAAAGAATAGCCCATTCTAAGATTTGCCCCTTCAGCTCTGTGACTGGCAGTATGAAAAGTCTTTGGTGTTTTCCAGCAATGAGCACGTCCCTCGGGGTTGCTGGTCTCGAGGTTGCTGGCCTAGGTTAATGCTGCCAGTTGCAAACACAACTGAAACCACGTCAAGGGAAGTTTCATGGTTTAAATCTGATACAGCATTTATCAAAAATAACATTAAAAAATAGCCATTCTTTGATAGTATAACCAGGATTACCTTAGAAAACTTACTCTTTGTAGTTAGAAATACATCTGGAGTCAGAGTATACGGGACATTTTTTCTTATAAGCTGTCAGAATCTATACTCTGTACTTACACATGTAAATCTCATTAGTAAATTAATACATTTGGCCCTCAGTCCTTTTACATATTTAGTGAATGACTTGGGGAGCCTCCTATTTCCTCTAGATGTTTGCAGCAGAAATGAGGTTGGAACTGGAAGGAAGTTGGCTGTAATAACCATATGCTTCTGCTTTCCCAGGCTCAAGAGTAAGCATGTCAAAATAAAGTTAATGCCAGAGAAATGTAAATGACCCTCAGCATAAATGCATGACTTTTATGTATAAGATCCTTTTACCTCAGGCAAGGTTATTTTTAAACATAATATTGACATTAAGATAATCATAGCATTTATAGCTCTCGTCAAGGTTAGAGTTCCAAATCTGTGAAAAATACATTAAATTGTCAGAAAATAGGGCATTGATCTGAATGAAAGTTGATTCTTAAACACTTGAAGTACATGAACTTTACTGAGATAATTTTGGTGAAAATTACCTAAATTACTTATGATTTCTGCCCGGATCTAAAATAATGAGTGGCCTTAATTGTCAGTGTGAGACACTAGGGTTTTCCTTTTCTGTTTAAAACTTTAACTTGTATGTTAAGAGTAAGGCTTGCAAAAAAAAATACTTAAATCCTATGACAAAATCTGAATGTAATGGAATGTTATTAAAATTATTCAAGCTGACCAGTGAGACCTGAGGGGAAGTCTATGAGGGGACTTCAGGGGCAGTTTTCTTCTTTGAGGACAATACACGTACGGGAAGAAACAGCTCTTCTTTTCCCATATTACCGTCTGTGAAAGAACTCCTGGCATCGCTGAAGCCATCGTGTTAAATGAGGGGAGCTTGCCAGAGATGGCAAAGTAGAAAGGAGAATAAACGAAGCAACTTAAAGAGACTGAATGGTCAACAAACTAACCAGCCAAGGGAACCACTCCAGCCTAGGCTTCTTGTTATATGAAATAATACACTTTCTTACTGTTTAAAAAAATATTTAAGAATGATTACATAGAGAGTTAAGAATGTGGAAGTAATTGAATAATTCAAACTAAGGTTACATTATGATATTATTCATACCTTAGCGATGATTTAACAAAAATCATAGCCTGAACTTCAACACAGTGTAGATTCTGAATGTTTATTCTAGTGTCTTCTTGTACATATGCGTGAGCTTCTCTGTGTTCCAGTGGTATTTTAGTAAACAGTATCTAAAGAAAAAACAAAACCTAAGCCCTGATTTGTGGCATTTGCAGATTTCTGTGGAGTATATGGGCTGATTTAAAGCTACAAACTGATTTTACAACTGGCTCACAAAATACCTGAATACTTGAAGAATTAATGATTGGCTTTCATAACACACTATCATCCCTAGAAGCTGAATTGCTGGATTGAAGGACTGAAAGATAAATACATCGTCATACTTAATATAGTCAAACTACTTTCCAAGTGATGGCACCACATCCTTGTCAAAACTTGCTCTTTTCAGAATTTAACATTTTGCCTGTCTGATAAATATGAAATGATATTTACTGCTATTTTAATCTGCATTTGCCATGAGGTTGAAAATATAACTTTACATATGTTTTCTTTTTCTCTTAAAATTTTTTGCCCCAGCTGGTGTGGCTCAGCAGATTGAGTGCCAGCCTGTGAACTACAGGGTCACTGGTTCAATTCCCAGTCAGGGCACATGCCTGGGTTGCAGGTCAGGTGCCCAGTTGGGGGCGCGCGACAAGCAACCACACGTTGATGTTTCTCTCTTTCTCTCTTCCCCGTGAACTTTCTTTCAAAGCCGTGTATTTTTCTCACTTGCTTTTCCTTGTGCCTAGAATGTTCTTCTTGTCCCTCTTTGCTTTCTCAGGAAAGTCTTGATGTTTTCAAACTGTGGCAGATAACTCTTGTTGCTGTCCCCATAACCATCCCCAGCCCCCTTCCCTTATAATGAAGCCCCAGATTTGTTCGTGTTGTGGGCCTAGTCTTAGTGCTGAGCCAATGTGTATGTTTGCTTCCCCTCCCTCCTGTGGTAGGTGCTGGGACTGGATTGCTCAGTAGTTATTCCAGTCTGTATTCTGTACTTCAGAAGTGGAAAAGCTGTTTTATATATTTTAGGACTCTTTTACACATAGGATTCTGGAATTGGGTCCTGCCAGTCAAATACATTGGTACAAAATTCTGAATTCTAAATTGAGTTTTGTCAGGAGAAAATCAAGCCAGGAGGCATCCATTTCATTGACATATATATAGCAAAGACAGTGCTTCTGGAGTCAGCCTCTGTCCAGGGAGCCTCCCATTTGGCAGGCAAAACCCAAACCAGGGCAGAAGTATCAGCTGCCTTGGCAGCCCAGTTCTGTGGAATGACTTTGGATTTTTTCCCCATAAATTCAGCCCGTTTGCTTCATCCCAATGATTCTGTAAGTTACTAATAACCTATAACAAACCTCTTTCTTTCCAAACCCAGACTGATATACCTTCCTTACACCTGGGGGTGACCCTGTGACCTTGTTCTGACCAATGAGAAAAAAGTAGACGCCTTGGACTCTGATATTTAATGAAGCCATCTTACCACTTGTGGATTTCTTTTACATGAGAAAATAAATTCCTAATTATTTAAGCCACTGTGGTTGGATCTTTTTTATTAGCAGCTAAATGGGTTTCTAACTGATGCAGTAAGCAGTGAACAATGTGTGCCATAGAATTAAAAAAAAATTGTGGACCAACTGGTGGTTCATGATCAAAGACACTGAAGCATGAAAAAGGAATGTGATGTGTGTGTGCGCTACAACTTAAAGTATAAAGTAGGAGGTGGAAGAGAGTAAGGGCAGTGATGTAGGTAGGGGTTTCGTAGGCCAAGTTAAGAGGTTAGGCATCACCATTAGATGCTAGTGAACCCCTGAAGGAATTTGAGAAGGCATGTTACACCCTCAGATTTGCATTTTGGATAGGTTACTTGGGTGCAGCCAATACTGAAGGCAGGGAAAGTGGTTAAATCTACAAAATGTGAGGTAAATGAAATAATGAATACCTGTAATAATTATTCAGATATACATTTGTGAATGTAAGTATATCTTCAGGGAAATTTTTAAACGTGCAGTTGCTAAGTCAGTGTATACACTTAAAATATTGAGAGATACTGCCAAATTGCATTTAAAAGAGTTTCTACTGCAAAGTGCAACAGTCCTCATTTCCCCATCCTCACCAGTAATGGATATTTTTAACTTGTATTCTTTTCCCCCACATTCCTCTGTTTAATATTATGTGAGGGGGGAAGGTACAAGGCCAAAAATCAGATATTTACTTTCATCAAAAACATACATACTCAAACATTATGAGCCTAGTTGAAACAAGTTAACTCCAGTATGCCAGAAAATCAGCCATTATCACTTATGTCTGAGTCCAGTTAACCATCCTACCCCAATTTTATTGAGATAGAATTGACATATTACGTTGTTTAAGGACTACAACATAATGATTTTGACATATCTGTGTGTTGGGAAATGATCCCCACAATAAGTTCAGTTAACGTCCATCATCTGACATAGTTACAATTTTTTTTCTTGTGATGAGAATTTTAAGATCTACCATCATACCAACTTTCAGTATTATTACTTATAGTCACTGTGTTGTATATTATATCCTTAAACATATTTATCTTATAACTGAATAGTTTATATCATTCTGATAGGTGAAATATCTTATTTTTTGTTGTTTAAATTTATATTTCTTCACAATGAGAGAGTTTGGGTATCTTTTAATAAAGATATTGGCTATTTTTTAATCTTTATTATACTTTTTCTTTTGTCTTTTCTTTTTTTCCCATCACCATTTAGTCCCCTTATGATATCGGTGATTTGATTTCTTTCTATAAATTGTTTATATCATATTCAGAATTTTCTACTGAGTTGCTTTTCTTTTTCTTTTTAAATCGTAAAAGCTGATTTTGTATAAAGGAAATTACTATTGTGACTGTCCTATATGCTATGACCTTTTTCATTGTTTTGTTTGTTTTCAGTTAGTCTATGGGTTTTTCTTTTCTTTTTTTTTTAATCCTCACCTGAAGGTTTTTTTTAATTAGAGAGAGAGAGGAAGGGAGAGAGAGAAAAACAAAGATTGGCTGCCTCCCATCCCCAGACCAGGGATCAGACCTGTAACCCTTTGGTTATGGGATGATGCTCCTACCGATTGTGCCACACTGGCCAGGGCCTCCTTTTGTTTTATGAACTTATTTTTATGCAGTTAGAATACCCATCTTTTCCTTTATGGCTTCTTGGATTTTTTGTCATGCTTCACCTTTTCATCTTTAACCCTTCATCTAATAGCACTAACCAGCCAGAGAAGACAGACATGCCTGACTTGCACTGAGCTGCCTACATGCTATCACTTCATATTAACTTTCTGAGGCCAGGATGGGAGGGCAAAAATGCAGGGGAAATTTGTTGAGGGCAAACACTAAGCCAAACCCTTACCACCATGAGAGACCCACAGCAAAGAAGGATGTTTTCCACCCAGACTGAGGGGTAGCAAACTGCAGTGCCTGAAGCACCCAGGCAGCTAACAGGGCAGGCCGCCTTGCAGAGCCATTAAGAGCCAGAGCCTCAGTCAGGCAGCTTGAGTCTGAAGCCTGGCTCTGCCGTGGCTGGGTGAGCAACCCTGGGCAAGCTTCTCCTGCTCTGAGTTTTCCTAACCCATTTGCAAGGTCCATGCATATTCTTAATATCATTACAGTCACTCATTTAGGTATGTGCGAAATTGTAAGGTCAAACAAATGGAATACTGAACAATTAAGTTGTAAATTGTCAATGCAGATAGTTGTAAGGTATATAAGATATGTATAAGTGGGTTAAAATGTCTGTACCATGAGTTGCAAGTGAGGAAAATAAAGTAGCTTCCTTCATGTCCTGTATCCAATCTCTTATCTTTTCTGTTCTGGAATCCCTACCCTTAAAGAGAAAACATCTGTCAAACAGGCAGACTATTAAATATACAGTCTAGTAGAAGCTGAAACTCCATCAGAGCTGTTTTCCCCTCTCAGTGGGCTTCTTACCTGCCTTCCCCCTTCCATCCCTGGTTAGCTTTAGGGACAAGTTATGTGTCTAAGGAGGTGGGAGGTGGGATGGCAGGCTCCCATGCCTCCTTTCCTCTGACTGTAGACCTGACTGACAGTGTGTCTGTTACTTACATGTGGTGCTGGTATCACTGCTGTGTCCCTGTGTCTTGCTTCTAACCTGTTTTGAGGGGCCCCCTATTCTGCCATTTTCCAATTCCTCATTTCCTGGCCTGGGTACTGTCAGCAGCTTCTGCCCCTGGCTGCCCATGCCAGCTGCCCTCAGGCTCCTCCCTAAGCCATTGCCTCTCACCCCCTGCCCCTTGGGTCCCCCAGCCCCCACTCCTATCCCCTACATGGACATGGCTCTTGGGGGAATCCAGGGCTTCTCCAAGGGTCTGTATTCTCACAGGCTTTGCCTAGATGACTGCGGCAAGGCCAGCCCTTGTCGCCATGTCCTGTCTACCCCATGCTTCCCCACTCTATCCAAGGCAGATGACAGTGAAGTCTGCACTTGGCCCTTCTCTCAGGCTGCATCTCGGCCTGTCTCTCCCCAGTCTCTTTTACAACTTAAGAGTAAATCTTGGTTCATAGACCTCCAATGTAGACTCTTATTCATAGACAGAAACTCTTGGAATTTAGAATTCCATTTTCTCTCTTAAAGTTTGAACTTTAGGTCCATTATCTTGCTAGAGATTCTGAATCAGTTTTATAACCTCAAAGGTGTATAATGCCTTCATTCTAGAAGGAATCTGCCCTTAACCAGAGAGCCTAAATTCAGTGAGTAGGGAGGGCTGCAGTCTACCATATCAGTTTAATAATTAAGAATATAGGATCCCCTTCTCTCCTTAGTGAATGACTAGGTGCCCTAAGGAAATTTGCTCACATGGGTGTTCCCCAACTTATCCCCTATAAGGAAGTGGGATTTAAGTCCCTCTAGAATCTATTTCTTTTTTTCCACCCCTTTTTCCCTCCTTATTCCTTGTATCCTCAAGTTTGACTAAAAGGGGATCTTGAGTAACAGCTATCACCTCCCATTCATTTTCACAGGAAGCTCTGCTTCCTTTCAACAAGGGAAGGGAGGGCACTAATGAAATAAGCGTATCCCTAGAGTGGCCATAAGCCTAGGCTGGGGCTTGTGTGGTTGGGGTGTGGAGGGACCAGATCAGCAGATCAGCAGATATTGTTTCTGTCTTGGGTCAAGCCATCCGCACCAGCAGCATCACTCCAGACATTGTCCAGCTCTGGTCTTGGCAATCTGGCCAGAGAGGGATCAGAACCACCTGGGCCTAGTCCTTCCAGAGCCCCAGTGTGGCTGCTCTCTGGACCTCACCAGCCAGGTGTGGCCCAGAATTAGCAGCTTTTGTTTTTTTGCTCTGCTCTTGTCCTGAAGTCAGGTCCCCTTCTCAAGGCAGTCTCTTCTCTGTCCCAGCACATCACACTTGTGGCCTGACTGGACAGTGGTGGAACTGGCCGCCTCTTTCTGAAAGGCAGATCTATCTGGGAAGAGCTTTCCACTTCCCATCTTCTTCCTCCTCTTGACTGATCTGTTTCTGACACTGCACACCACTTTTTCATTTGGTGATAGCCAAATGAAAAATGGTGATAGCCTTCTTTCGGAAGGACTGACATACATAGGGTCCGCCAACAGCAAGAGGCACAGACAGGCTGCACGCTGAGTAGAAACAATCTTCCACAGGCCTTCTTCTTTATATACCATTTGATTTTCTAAAAAATTTGACCCACAAGATATAGCCATCTATGTAAAGTATTAAGATGTGTTATAATAGCACACATTTAAAACTTTAAATTGAGTGATTTCAGAACTTATCTGATAATAAGAATGTTTAAAAGCAATTCTTATGTAGACTCACATTGTTTTAAATGGCCCCTAGTTTCCAACGGCCATAACAATGGACTCAAGTGATTTAAGTTTGGCCCCAGAGGGCCCCTTGGACATACTTCTTGGTCCTGAGAGGGCAGGAATGCATGAGTTTCTTCAGTAACACTCATAGGCACAGGAAATGACTATTGACATAATCTATAAGCCTAATAGTTAAGATTATTCTTCAGTTTATAATTTAAAAGCTTCTGACAGCTAAATGCTATAGTATAATTTATAATGAAAGAGTTTGAGTGATTGAGGTATATTTCACTGAGCTGGTCTCTCTTATGAGTTGAAACTAAGACTTGTGTAAACATGGGAAGGGAAGCTTTCCCCAGGTTTTCGCAGTTAGGCAAGAATACTTCACATCCCTCATTCCCAGCTGTGGGGCAGTTACCGTCCAGGCTGCACTCAAAGTGTACAGGAAACAAATTTATAGGATTTAAGGGGCATTAATTTTTTTTTCAGTAAAACAGTCACATATAAGACCACCATCTACCAGTATGTAATAAAAGTACACATTAATTTCTTCGAGATAGACAATTTTATATTTCCCCAGTGCTCCTTTAAAAAATTTGAATCTTAGCTTTTGGATATTTTTTTAAGTTATAGTAATAATAAAAACAAAACTAAAAAATTAAAGAGTGTGTAACATGAAGAAAGATGGCAGTAGTATACTACTAATTTTAAGTCATTTGAAACTTTGAGGCTGGGAAACTGTCCATATCATATCTTAGCAATGATTGAGAAGAAAAAGAATTTGTCACCAAATTAAAATAGAATCTGTCAGTTCTGGAAGAGTCCAAGTTCATAGATTTTCAAATAAAGTACATGATTGATATCATCTGCAAACAATTTATATGTGTTAGGAAAGAACATTTAGATTAAGCCATCCTCTCAAAATAAGATATCTAATATGTAAATTTGGATGAAAGCAATGTGATTTATTGGGTTGGCCAAAAAGTTTGCGTTTTTTTTCCCATAAGATGGCTCTAGTAGCGCTTAGTTGTCTTTAACTTCATTTGAAACAATTTTGTTAGACTGTATTGTGACGGCTGTCATATCAGTGTGCATTTAAAAACATCATAATTGGACTTCTGGCCAAGATGGAGGCGTAGCTGGACACGCTGTGCCTCCTCTCACAACCAAGATTAAGGACAACAAAAATAGAACCAAAAAAAGAAAAAGAAAAAGAAAACCCAACCAGGACAGAGAGAAAATTAAATTGTGCAGGAGTCCGACAACAACAATTCACCCAGACCGGTAAGAGGGGTGGAGTCAGCAGCTGGCTGAGTCTGCGGCTGGCTGGCGGAGTCGGATCATGGCGGGATAAGCTGGTGGTGGTCCTGGGTGTGCAGTCACTCTAGGCGCACAGGTGGTGGCGTTGCTGAAAGCAGGGAGGCCAAGCAGGGTGCACAAGGTGGCGGACTGTGGACACACCTTCGCACACAGATAAACCAGGTGAAAACGGGCAGCAAGACAGATGCTCAACTCAGGGCCCCAGTGCCAGGAAGTGAAGCCTAAAAGCACCCATTGAAAATACTTGTAGGGGCTGAGGTGCCAGGAGGGAGTCCCAGCCTCACAGGAGAGTTCGCTGGGGAGACCCACAGGGTCCTGGAGGATGTGCAGGCCCACCCACATGGAAATCAGCACCAGAAGGGCCCAATTTGATAGGAGAAAGAGGCTGAAGGGACTGGAATCTGCAAGACAGTGCAGAGCAAGCGCCATTGTTCCCTCTCAGACCCCGCCCCCACATCCAGCCTCACAACCCAGTGACTGGGCTGCCCCGCCCTAGTGAACACCTAAGGCTCCACCCCTCACTATGTAACAGCCGAGACCAGATAAAAACAAAAAAAAACAAAAACAAAACCAAGGATGGCTTAAAAGGGAGAACAGACCGGGGCCCTGGAGCTAATTCATCTGAGCAACCAGGAGGTGGTCAACCTATCAGATGCAGAGCTCATAGCACTAGTAGCCAACCTATCAGAAGCACAGTTCAAAGCTCTGGTGATTAGGAAGCTCACAGACTTGGTTGATTTTGGTCGCAAATTAGAGGAACAAATGAAGACTACAATAAGTGAAATGAAGGAAAATGCACAGGGAACCAACAGAGATGAGAGGAAAACTGGGACTCAGATCAGTGGAGTGCACCAAAAGGAAGAAACAAACAACCAAACAGAAAAGAATGAAGAAACAAGAATTCAAAAAAATGAGGAGAGGCTTAGGAACCTCCAGGACATCTTTAAATGACCTAAAATCCGAATTATAGGGGTACCAGAAGGGGAAAAAGAAGAGCAACAGGTGGAAAACTTATTTGAACAAATAATAAAGGAGAACTTCCCCAATCTGGCAAAGGAAATAGACTTCCAGGAAGTCCAGGAAGCTCAGAGAGTCCCAAAGAAGGTGAACCCAAGGAGGAACACACCAAGGCACATCAAAATTACATTAGCCAAGATTCAAATGAAGGAGAGAATTCTAGAAGCAGCAAGGGATAAAGGCAGAGACACCTACAAAGGAGTTCCCATCAGACTGTCAGCTGATTTCTCAAAAGAGACCTTACAGGCAAGAAGGGGCTGGAAAGAAGTATTCCAAGTCATGAAAGTCAAGGATCTACATCCAAGATTGCTCTATCCAGCAAAGCTGTCATTTAGAATGGAAGGGAAGATAAAGGGCTTCTCAGATAAGGTCAAGTTCAAGGAGTTCATCATCACCAAATCCTTATTATATGAAATGGTAAAGGGACTTATCTAAGAAAAAGAAGATAAAAAGTAGGACAGTAAAAAGACAGCAAACTCACAGGTATTAACAACCACACCTAAAACAAAAGCAAACTAAGCAAACACTAGACCGGGAGCAGGAACACAGAAATGAAGATCACATGGAGGGTTAGCAACAGGGGAGTGGGAGGAGGAGAGAGGGAGAAAAGTTACAGAGAATAAGTAGCATTGATGGTAGGTAGAAAATAGACAGGGGGAGGGCAAGAATAGTGTGGGAAAAGTAGAAGCTAAAGAACTTATGAAACAGGACATGAACTAAAGGGGGTAATGTGGGTGGGAGGGGATGTGAAGGGTGGAAGGGAATGATGGGGGAGAAATGGGGCAACTGTAATAGCATAATCAATAAAATATGATTAAAAAACATCAAAATTGGTGAATTTTTGTGTAGCCTTTTTAATATTGAAGATGGAAGAAAATAAGCAACATTTTCAACACATTGTGTGTTGTTATTTCAGGAAAGGTAAAAACACAACTAAAACACAAGAAATTTTTGCAGTGTATGGAGAAGGTGCTGTGACTGATTGAATGTGTCAAAAGTGGTTTGCAAAGTTTCGTGCTGGAAACTTCTCACTGGGCAGATGCTCCACGGTCTTGTAGACCTGTTGAAGTTGATAGGGATCAAATGGAGACATTAAATGAGAACAAGCAATGTTATACCATGCAGGAGATAGATGACATACTCAAAATGCTAAAATCAATAAAGTTATTGGTGAAAATGAAATGTATCTTTTATTTTACAGAAAAAAACTAAACAGACTTTTGGCCAACCCAATATAATTTCTTCTCCCTGTCAGATAAGAATATGAGTTTATATAATGCCAACAAGCAACTTGTCTTATAATGATGCTAAATACAATTCATGTGTTGCTTTCCAAGGGAATCATGTTGGCCACTATGGAGATTTCCTTATTGACTTATTTCCTCAGAATGGCATTATGATACACTGAAGATGAAAGAAAAGATTAAATAACGTGCTGGAAAATATAGAATTACCTCTGCCTATTCCAGAGAGAGAGAGAGAGAGAGAGAGAGAGAGCGAGAGCGAGCGTGCACGCGAGCACGCATGCTACCAACCTTACTGGAGCCTGAGTACTTTCTTTCTAATTGACAATAACTGGTTAGTTGCTTTCATGAAGATAAACTGAGGCCTTTTGAGAGAAAGAGAAATTATTGAGTAATTTAACCTAAAAAGCAATTTCAGCTAAGGTAATTACTGTGCATCTCAGTAAGGTCAATCAGCATTTTTCTTTCCACTGTTTCTTCTAGGTTTAAATAGTCTCCATGAATAGATAAGATCAGTGTTAAGGTGTCTGCTATCTACATACGGATTGAAGTTTGGGGGTCCAAAAAGCCTTATAAAAATGCAGAACCACTCTTTTTTATTACCAAGTAGTGTGTGAACAGAGATCCCCAGCTTTATCCCGGACACCCACTTCCACTGTAGGATTTTTATTTTCCACTTCATTTTGTTTACTGATTTTATTTTTTAAGAGGGGTATGTATATGCCCTGGCCAGGTGGCCAGTTGGTTGGAGCTTTGTCCCATGTACCAAAAGGTTGCGGGTTTCATCCCTGGTCAGAGCATGTGCCTAGGTTGTGGGTTTGATCTGGCACACATGGGAGACAACCAATCGATGTTTCTTTCTCACTCTGATGTTTCTTTTCCCTTCCTCTCTTTCTAAAAATCAATGAACATTTCCTCAGGTGAGAATTTTTTAAAAAGGAGGTGTATACTTTTGAAAAAAGTATGTGCATACTTTTAAGATAGCTTACTGATGTATAATTGGCATACAATAAACTTCACTGTATTTTTATAATCAGAAAAAGAAACAATATTTTTAAAAAGTCTGTTGGACCTTATGCATCTAAAAAAGGCATTTCCTTCTCTCCCCAAATTATCATTATAGAGGAATTCAAGTGAATGTCCTATCACTGGAAGAGCTGAGTGAACTGACAGAAATTTAACTGAGGGTTTCCCTTGCAGATTATGGAATAATATTTTGATCCAGATATACCCCCTTCCCGGTCTTAATATATATCCCATTAAGGACAGCATGGTGAAGAAGCTAATGCTAAGTAGGTATCTACTAGAAAGATTTTTAAATGTGCCTTAGGTATTTGTTAAATAGCGACAGAGACACAAATTTAACAGACTAAATTAATTTTCATATTAGCACTTTATTTTATTTTAGTAATATTCCTTATCCTGACCATGTACCATTACTTAAAACAGCATGCCTTCTTGAACTTTTGGGTGAAAACATGCAATTTCTTCTGAGATTTTCCAACCCACCAAAATCTGTTAACATATTAGCAATTCACTAAAAAGTTATGAAAACCTATGACAGAAATGTACTTCTTTGGTGTTAAAACATTTATAACTGGACAAGAAGAAATAAGAAGTGAAAGCAAAGTAACTATTTCACAGGATGACTTAGAAAAGTCTTATAATTGAACAAAAGTCCGTTTTTTCCCAAATAAGTGCTTTAAAAACTGTAGCCAAAGAGATCATTAGCAAGAAGGCCATTTTTCTGAAATTCCTGCTATCAAATTTAGTGTTTACAGTTCATTTTCAGGTAACTTTAAGGAAGCTGTGATTTCATTCCTTAAAATTGAAGATTTTTCTTAGCACTTCTTATGCCAGTAATTTATAACAGTAAATGACTGAATCCATTTCTCATTTTACTTTTTAGCCTTCAATGTCATATGAGTAAATATATTCACAAATGTTTAAATATACAAATATTTTTGCTACATATTAGTATGTACAAAGTTTTGATTACATATATTTTCTTTTAAAAACATGCTTTCATCATATTACAAGCAGATATTCACATTAAAATAAAAATACCAAACAGATAGGAACCAAAACATGCTCATGTTCAGCTGAATCAATTGAATGATAGTTTTCGCCTTCAGATAGTCTTTTATTTCATTTCACTGCCAAGAGCTGGAAGAAAACTGAGGTGAGAAGAAAATATAGTGGTGGTTCCACTACAGTATTAATTCAACCAAGCCCATTAATATGCCTTTCTATTTGCTAATCTTTAATCAATTTCAGCAACTTTAAAACAGGGATGCTGACAAATAAATGAACTTTAAAGTTGGAAAGTGAAACAATAAGAGACTGAGGGGAAAAAACAAGAAAGGGAAATAAAAAGAAATGTAAGTCAACAAAGACATGAGAAAAGAGACTGAGTTTTATTTTATTTTTTTTAGATATTTCTATTGTACCCTGTTTTGAGATTCAGTATGTTCCTTGAACAACATCTCTGCTTCGCAGCTCTGAGCCCCAAGAGCCTGTTGAAAACTGAAGCCGTTAGTACAATCCTTGGGCACCTGACATACAGTGTGGAGGGAGAGGCCCAGAGCAGAGGGCCTTCCCTGGTTCTAGGTTCAGATCCGACCTGATGTATCTCAGCATGGTCCCTCGGTGTCCTCTGATGCCCTGGAGGTACAGATTAGTGCCAGAATTCCCAAAACAGATAGGATTTCTCCCATTTCATAATTGTCAAGTAGGTAGACTGTGAACAATTGATGAGGGTAGGAGCCTGGCCAAAGTTGTGAGTGGGGGTCACCAGGGCTCACTCTCTTTAGGGTGGCTGCAGCCACACCTGCTAGTCCAGGACCTGACAGAGAGTGGGTACATATCGGGTGACCAGGGAGGCAGGTGATGAACCGTGCTGCCCAGTGACACCCATCCGCAGCTGTTCACACTGGGATGCAGGGGTTCCAGATGCCTTCCACAATTTGGAAACATAATTAGACATCCCTCTAGGATGGTGGGTAAGCCAGTCCTTTGAGGCAAACCATTTCTAATACTCCAATCAAGCTTTCTAAGAGGAAAAAATAACTAGTTATAGAGGTTACTGCAGCATCATATTACCTCAGCAGTATATTTCACACATACTCAGCTGAAACTGAATAAATGACACCACACCTTCCAACTGAAATTGCTCCTTAGACCAACTTTAAGCATAGACTGGTTTTTACAAAAATGAAATATTGGTGAACTATCACAATATTGAAATGAAATATCACAAACACAGCTTTTATTTTTTTTAAACTAGGAAGACCATCAATAGATACCAGCTTTTCAGTTTGTAATAAACACACTACAGAAAGTGTGTGCATTCTGTGAGGTTTCTGCCCTGGCTGCTGTGGCTCCGTGGATTGAGCACCAACCTGCAAACCAAAGAACCAGAAAATGTGTGCATTCTGTGGATATATAATTTTTGCTTTTGTGTGTCTTTTCTTTTTTCAATAGTTTCTACTGCTGTATATAGGAGAGACTGTATCTCACACTGAATAGATAAGTTGTGTGTTTTATACAAGATTATTTCATTCCACATTTATGTAGATTGGACAAATAAATCTGAAAACCTAACTATGGATTCATATGTAAACTTTCAGAAATGATGTTTGTTATGTTTGATGTAGTAAATATAGAATTATTTCATGCTATTTAAAAACAATAGACACCACTTTCTTTCAGCACCCATCAGGGGACAGCCTAAGGTTGTGAGTCTGCTGGAATATTGCCAGGATTTGCTTTATCTCCAGAGACAGAATGCTTCAGAAACTGACCAGTAGCACCAATGTATAATCTTGATCGCATGGGCCATTTCTGAAAAAGAATATTTAAATAAGAATACAAAAGTTAGTATCTATGACATATAAAATAATCTGTAATATAATAATAATAATAATCCCAAATAACCTCAATGCAAATGCAATTTTATGTAGCTAGTAACAATTTTAATTTTGAAGTCTAAGGGACAATATGAAAAAATATTTATTAATGCTAACTATAAAAATAAAAATATAACTTGACTTTGATTATAACTGTATAAAATAGTATGTGTGCATGGGAGCAAGAAATCATAGAGAATGAATGTAGTTAAGTGGAGTAAAATATATCTACCCACAATGTTTTAATTTCAAACTAAACCTAAAACAAAAACCTAAAACAAGATCCTTGTTTTTAAAGATTTTTTAAAAGTTATACATGGTAAGTGTTATGTGTCTATGCTTGGCAAAGAAGTACAGTGAGAAGTGGCTAATTCAACTATCTAAACATTTTATCTAAACATTTTAACATTTTATTGCTAAAAGCAATATCTGGAAAGTTACAAATATTAAAACATCCAGATTAAATGTCTGGATATATTTCCATGACACAGCACTAATCTTTCAGTAATTATCATACTTGTATTCTAACTGTGACTTTTTCTAAATTCATCTTTAAAATGAACACCTCTCAAACAATATAATTTCTTGTCAAATAGGCATGGTAATGGAAAAGCATATTACATAAATAGCTTTCCTTTTTGGAGGGTGGTGTCATATAATCAGTTTAGTTCTAAGGTCTTTGGAATACTAAGGGTTACAATACCTTTAGTTAACCAAAAAGTACAAATTATTAGAATATTTTTATTTGCATCAGATTAATCAAAGATAGATTAATATTTAAGCATTTTTGGTAGTGTCTATAAAATCATGTGTTATAGATGGTTTCAATTTATTTATAAAATCTTTTTCCTGTGAACATGCAGAGCACATAGTTATAGCTCCCTTATGGCACATACAACATTCTCCCTTGTGTATTTTCGTCTTTGTCTCTATCCTGTGTTCATTTAGGGCAGGGACTGAGTTTACCCTTAACTGTATTTACTCTGCTAACACAGTGCTTTGCACATAATAGCTCAGTAAATGATTTTAAAACAGACTAGTCACTTGTTCAACCATCATCAATTTCCTTAAGAGGTAATCCTTGACTTTGTTTCATTATTCCTGGGGTTGTCTTTTAAAATCAAAATAATCAATCCAGAGGACAAATGAAATTTAGTTTTTCTTCAAGAGTTACATGACTACAAACACACTTGGTACATGAATCAAAGGCAAAAAAAACTTGTGAAATTTATTGTTACCCAAAAACTACAGTTCTAACATTATTCAAAAAAGCAGTGTGAGAAACTAGGGTGAAAAACAATTTGATTTCTCATCTGAATTATATCTCTCACAAAGAGGCATTTAACAGATGCTTTTTGTAGTAAAGTCTACTTACTGTTAAAAAATGTAAAAAAAATCTAATATTAATGATATTTGAAAACCAAATTAATGCACACTGTAATACAAACCCCCTATTTAATAATGAATGACTCTTCAGCTGAGATTGTAAAACAGGGGGAGGAAAAAGTCAGTTGACAGTTGTGAGTATGCAAAACACAAAATTTATTTTGTATTATTTATTAATTATTGTACTATTTTCCATTTGAACAACTTTAACCCTCTTTTGCTCCAACCTGTATAACACATGAATGGAATGGGAACTTTACTAATTATACATAAATAATATTTTAGATTTAATATTTAAAATAGGGTAAGACTATAATCATGTTGATTATATTTGTGAAGTAAATTTTGTTAAACTTCACAGACTTTTAAGTTTAGTTAATATTGGACAGTGTACTTTTTACCACATTTCAATAATGATTATTCAATAATTTATTGAATACTGATATACTTAAGGCTAACTCACAATTTTGTGTGTGTGTGGCCAAATGCTTCAGGATGGTAGAACCAAAACCTTGAAAATTTTGGTTTAGGAAATATGGGGAGGATGACATATTCCTGAACAAAAAGCCAGATCAATCTAGAATTTCAAAACAAGTCTAGGAGAAAAGGACAATGCAGAGTCTAAATACTAACCAACGTACCTGTATGTAATGTAAAAAAATTACACAAAAACAGATTCTCTTGGCTAACTTTGTACATTACAGAATGTGAATATAGTATTTAATCAACTCACTCAACATATATACCAATTTATTGTAAAAATTACATAAGCACATTATAGTTTTTCTACCACTCTTGGTGGCTGTCTAGTCCATGCTAATTAAACTTTATTAAAACGTACTGAAATTTACTCCGTGGGAATGCAAAATGATCTCATTTTGTTCTTACCAGTTTTACAAAAAAGTTCTACGCTGGTTTCCTAGGATTACTTAAGGACAGATAATTCCATTGCCCCATATTTCATGAATATTTAATTTGTGAAACTTTTCAAACAGCTGGTAAAAACGACAATGGAAATATAATTGTGTAAATTAAAAACACTTAAAAACCCAAATGCTTGCCATGGCACGTGTGGCTAATTTGGTTGGAGAGTCCTCCAGTAAGGCGGAAATTGGAAGGGTGAAGGGTTCAGTTCCTGGTCAGGGCACGCGCCTAAATTTCATCCCCGTTTGGAGGCCACACGAAAAGCAACCAAGCCATGTTTCTTTCTCGCATGTTTTCCCTCCCTCCCTCTCTCTCTCTCTCCCTTCCTTCTCCTATCTCTAAAATCAGTAAGAAAAAAACCCTCTGATACCAAAAAATTACCAGGATGTGCAACCAAGCATCTTACCAGGCACCCCCGAGAAATCTCTTACCTGGCAAGGGCTTCTCGTAGGTTGCATTCTCTAAGGAGCAAGAGACATCCCTACCCAGCCACCCCGGGCTGAAACCCACTACCTGCAAACGGTTAAGGAGAGCCCTTTTGCAGTGGGGACCTCGCGAGCCAAGTTCCCTCTGCCGATCTGTTTCCCGCCTCACCCCGAGGGAGTGAAAGCTCGGTGGCATCTGCTCAGGTGCTGGCAGACAGGGCAATTCAAGGTGCCCTGTTCCCCACCCCAGTTCCGCAGTGAGCCCTGCCAGCCTACCTTGACCGGGTGCAGATAGCCGTCGCCGCGCAGGGCGCCCAGCCCAGGGTCCGCCGGCGTCTCAGCGTCATCCTGCAGGCTGCGGGTAAGGTGCGCAATGTAGGTGGTAGCCAGCAGCAGCACGTCCAGCTTGGACAGCTTGGTGTCAGGAGGAACAGACGGCAGCGTGCGCTGCAGCTCCAGGAAGGCGTGCCGCAGAGTCTGAACCCGGCTGCGCTCCCTCGCTGCGTTCGCTGCCGCAGGCCGCCCGCCCCCCGAGCGCCCACCGCCTCCTGTGCCCGTCGGCCCTGACCCTGTCCGCCCGGGGCTCGATTCTCGAGTGGCGGGGGCAGTGGTGGTGGATTCGCCGCTGGTCATCAGGGGGCTGCCTGCGGGACCGCAGCGGTCCATGGCGACGTCTCGCGCCGTGCGCCCTAAGGACCGAAGGTGCAATGAGGCTGGTGACCCAGTCGAGCTTGACTGAGGAGGCGCAGCCCCCTCGCTACTCCTGCGCGCCCACTCGGCCGCCCGAAGTGCTCGGCAAGTTCTTAGAATTTGCTTTGATTGGAACGCGTTTGCCTCCCCGCGTCTAGGGGGACTTTGGGATCTGAGAGTTCCTGGGCTCTTTAGAAAGCCGAGGAGGGGTGCCGTGCGGGCTTTACGTTTCACGGACAAATTAAGCGAAAAGTGCTTCCCTACCGGGAAAGGAAGCTCCGTTTCGGAACTTGTTCCCGCTTCTGGAATGTTATCCTACCAGCCCCGCAGTAAAGATGGTGCTGACCATTTTCGCGGAGCGCGGTACCCACGCCCGTCGCCCCTCGTACCATTTGCTACTGAGGCACGGGACACGGGGGACAACGGCGGGAGCCCATGGTAATTTCTGCGGCAGGAGTGGAGGACCCCTGGCCTCATCTCGGACTAAGGACCCCGCTACCCTCCGGGTCTGGGACTGCGCCTCGCGGCAGGGGTCGGACCCGGGCCCTCACCTTTCCCCAAGCGACCGTGTGGGGCTTTGCTCCGTAGCGCAAGCAGGCGAGGAGCGTCGAGTCGGGTGTGCGTGGCCAGGGCCGCGCCGGTCACTCCATTCTCGTCCAACCGAAGTCGACCGCCGCTTCCAGCCCCGGGTGGGCGCGCCTTTTATGCGGGCGTCCCCGAGGCCAGGCGTGCGTGCGGGCCAAACTCGGTTTTCAGCCAAGACCTGTGGAGGTCCGCGCCCACCTGGGGTGCTGTCGCAGAGGGGGGGCCGGCTTGCTCAGGCTGACACCTACTCAGCCGCCTGAGAGCATTAATCAAACCGTCCGGCGGGGCGGGGCCAGAGGGGGCGGGACGTCCTGCTGGCCCCACCCCGCGCGGCTGGACTCTCGCTGGGCGGACTCTCTGGAGCTCCAGGTTCCGCGCCTGCGAGGTGGGTGGCCAGAGGGGACCGGACCGGAGTCTGGGCTGTCGGACTCCAGTACGGATTGAGAGGCACCAGGGTGATGAGCCCCGGCGTCTGTAAGAGGAGCACCGAGCTGAGGCGGAACTCCGTGGTTTTGTGGATGGTGACCTTCAATTTTCTGTGCGGCAGTGTAGAGTGTGCCGCCTCGTTGCGTTAGGCTTTTATTTCTCCACGAGGTGAATGTTTCATATTGTCCTAAGTACTTAAAGCACTAGTCCCTCCACCTCGGTACTCCGTGACCGGTGTCTGAGCCGCGCAGAAATGAACCGCTCTTCCCTCGAACGCTCCGGCTGTCAGTGAAACAAGGAAATTCCCCAAACCTGAGTAAGCGGCCCTGGGTCTGCGGTCGCTTCTTCCCTGTGTGCGGACCCTTTACCGGCCACCCGATGCCCCTGCCCGGCTCCGCTTGTGTCGTAAGTCGGCCGGAAAATTCGTTCTGGCCACGTCCCCCTGAGTGGAACTAGCTGAAGTGTCTTCCAGAGGGGGGCCCGCGGGAAGCGTGGCTGGGCTTGGCTGTGAGGGGCCCCATCCATCCAGGCGCCTTGAGGCCCGCAGCGCCCCAGCCCTCCGCGGACCGCGCGCGTCTGGGACTCCTCGCCTCCAGAGGCGAAGTCTGAGAGGACGCTCAAGATTTTCCAACAACTGATTAGTATATCCTTGAAACAGTGCCTACAATTCGAAGGCCAGGACATTTAAAAATCTTACTTGGGGTCAAGACGGAATAACAAATTTATGATATTCATAAAACTGCTCTTGTATATGCGACATTATTTCATACTTTACAACAGATTTTCAAATTGAAACTACCAAATACTACATAGTAATGGTGGCATTGAGTATATCTTCGTCCCACACTTCAGTATATTAGCGAATCAGAATAGTTCTCAGGCTTTTATGTCAATTCCAATTCAATAACTGCAATTAGATTTACACTTTAAAAGCTCACCACAACACCATTGGTTCGAAAAAAGTTTACTTTCTAATGAATGAAAAAGCGCATCTTTATTTTTCCCAGGAAATGAATGTAATGAATAAAGCAATTGGAAAGCAATGTTTCAGACTCAAAGAAGAAGCAAATCAAACAAGAACTTAAAGGTTTTTCTCATATAATGAAGACAGATACCATAAAGATACAGACCACAAAGATGATGTTGCCTAGTTCGATAAGGGTGAAAAAATCAAACTTTTCAGACTTAAGGCTGAGTTGACTCGTTTGTTACAAACAAATTTTCTTTTACTTTTGGGTTATGGAGATGGTGAGGTTCATGTACATTATTTTTTGTCACAACCTTTCAGATTCCTTCAAAGAGAGATTCCTGTTAATAGAAGGGGTGGGGGTGGGGGAGACCAGCGTTAAATTATTCCAAAAACAGTTAATCCGAAACAGGTAGCAAACATAGAATCTAGGACACAATAGCAGTAGTAAAGCTAATAATTAGCCACCAAACTGCGTAAATCTTTCCAGAATTTAAAGGAAGCAGAAACAGATTTTTCACTCAGCCCCAGCTCTGTTCCTAGAACTCCTTCAATTTTGCACCCTTGGCATCTCACATCCTCACCCTAATCCAACTCTGTGAGGAGGAGTGGTGGAGGGGGCACAACGGAGCAGGGCTAACAATGGCTGGCCCATGGCCAGCTGTGTTGCCCAAGTCAGGTTCCAAAGAAAGGACTGATGTAACAAGTACAACCACTGTCCACCACCCCCTTGTCCTATCTGCTGCCAATCCAAGTAGCTCTCTGAATCCTGTGATGATTCTAGATTTGTCCTAACTCCTGCAAGAAATCAGTATTTGCAGTTAAATTAAAAATAAGTGAAAATCTTCACATTTTCAACATTATGTAAATTAGTAACAGATAACGAATTTAACTCTTTATATGTGCTAAGTGCAAACCCTTTGAGGATTTGACATTTTACAGTTCAGAAAAATAAAGCTCGGAGGGATTACATAATTTGTCCAAGGTCAAACGCGGCTAGTAAGTGGCAGAGACAAGATTTAAGCCAAGCAGACTGATCCTATAGCTTGTTTTTTTTTTTAGCATACTATTCTATTTAGTATTTGTAGAGTTCTTCACAATCTGCAAAACACTTTTCAAATCTATTTGAAAATCTATCTCAATAAAGGGCATACTTTTAACTTGATCCCTTATTAACAATCCAGATACTATTTTCATAATATATCATTCTTTGAAGTTCTTGTCTAGGTTCCCAGAAAGTACATGGCTTTAGTGTGCTGTAAATTTCACAGGTCTTAAAATTATATGTCTCTTTTTCTAAATATGTCAAATTATTTGCCATCTTAACTCATTGTCTTTATAATGTAATCAAACAGCAGTGAAGAAAATATATTGCTTAGTTGTATATATGTATACATATAACACAAAAGGTTTTATATAATTAGCACTTTTTTCACCTTTCAATTATTTCCCTCATTATTTGAGATGTAATCAGTAGTTAAATTCACCCTTTGGAGTACATAGTTCAGTAAGTTTTGAGAAACATGTACAGTCATGTAACCACTACTACAATAAAGTTCTGTAATATTTGTCCCCACCCCACACCTCAAATTCTCTTGTGCTGACCCTTTGTAGTCAACCCCTAGTCCTTGGGAAGTACTGTTTTCTGCCTCTATGGTTTTGCCTTTGCCAGAATGTCCTAGAGTCATACAGTATGTAGCCTTTAAGTCTGGCTTCTTGTGTGAGAATAGGTCCATTTCGCCTCGGAAAATACCTAGGAGTAGGACTGCTAGATGTGGGAAGTATGTTTAACTTTATAGGAATATGTCAAACTATTTTCCAAAGTGGCTGTACTATTTTTGCATTCCCACCAGAGGTGCGTGAGACCTCTAGTTGTTCCATATCTTCACTAGCATTACCAGATTTTTTCTTTGTATCTATTTAATAGAATTTTAAAGAAAAAAAATGATCCAATATTTTAAAATCAGGTGATTTCACAATCTAGATATTTTGCTTGCCAGCTGGTCTCATTTCTCAAATTCAGCATATCCGCTTGGCTACATTGTTTTAGAGCCAAGTACCTACAGCTGCCTTTAGCTGCACATGTGCTTTCCAGTTCACCACGGTCTCATCCTCACTGGCTTCCTTCCCTTACTTTAACCTCCCTATACCTGAGGGTGTTTTTGAGACCCTCTAGCATAGTAGTTGAGATCTTGGCTTTTGGATTCAAGTCCCAGCTGTGCCTTGAGGTCATAATGTCACTTTGGGCTTTTCTGATTGGGCCTCTCCATTGGCAAATTCACTTCCCCATCTATAAAATGGGCTGATAGTATTCTCATCCCAAAGGGTTCTACTGTTTTTAAAAATTTGTTTGGGTAATGAAGATTCAGCTTTCAAAGTAGACATTTTAGAATGGAAAATATAATTCTCATAAATTAGATCTTAACATAATTCTTGTTCATAGATAAGCCATTGACAGAGTTGAAACTAGAAGTTGTAAAAGCTACCTAAGACTGTTTTTAAAAACTTTGTTGCTTACCACATTGCTTTTTCTTTTTTTGAGGGGTGCTGTGTCCTAATATCAAAAGGGTTCTTTGGGAACTGCAAATCAAAATCTTAACATTATACCTACATTACTGGTATATATAAGTTTATTTTGCCTATAAAATTAATTAGACTGAGGCTGGGTTTAACACAGCAAAATTAAAAGCATTTGCATAAAAGATCACCCCAGAGTTTTGCGACTAAAAATATCTGCTAAGTTTTAAAAATATCTGAAGCACATGGGAGACCTGTTGTTACAAGTATTCAAACGTAACGTAACCTTAACAGTGGTGAAAGCAAGTTATTTTTATTGTTTTTAAAGTTCACTTTTTAAAAGTAAAAAAATGAACAAACAAAACATAGATACAGAAAAATGGATAGTTGCCAGACAATTGGGCGGTGGGGATATGGGCAAAAAAGTGAAGGGGATTAAGAGGTACAAACTTATAAGTCACAGGGAGGTAAGGTACAGCACAGGGAATATCAGTAATATTAGGATAACTTTGTATGGTGACAGATGGATAGTGGATTTTTTGTGATCACTTTGTTATACACCTGAAAGTAATATAATATTGTATGTCAACTGTACTTTAATTAAAAAGAGTTTCATGTTCCAGAATAAAACTTAGTCATAAAAAAGTCACTTTTTAACTCAAAGAAATCTAATGCTTCCATATTCTAACTAAAGATAGTAAGCATTTTATAAATGGCTAAACAACATTCAATGAACATTTCCTGTGAATTATGGGTCCCAGAGATTCACATTTCTTAAAGGTATCTGAAACTAAGGGCATTCTTTCTAACCCTGCTGGAAAGTTATTTTTGCATTAACAAAAGAGAAGATTTGACTCTATTGATCCTGCTTGGGCTTGAAAGATAGTTAAATAATTAAGTATCAGTTTGCTTTTTCATTGCACAGCATTCTCAGTGGATCTTATTTACAATATATAAATGCATTTAATGTCTATTTTTAAATTACTAAAGCTCAAGCAACTCCTAACATGTTTGAAAAGAGAGGAAACATCTGTGACAAACACAGAAAGAAGCAATGTGTACATTTTTTGTTTAGTACCATATATTAGTTTTAATTGAACCATGAAGGCATTTGTTCAGAATCGGCCTTTCAATAAAATATAGTTTTGAACTAATCTTTAATTAAAGTGTACATTGATAGTATCAAGTTCAGTTTGAGGGTCAAAAACAACGTCAGTGAGTCTGACTTTTTCCTCCCTGTAGGGAAAGCAGGCTTGTGTAAATATACATGAGCACAGACTGCATGCATTTATAAAGGAGGTGGAAAACATTCCCCTGTCATTGGACAGATGTTTCTTCACTGGGTTCCACAAGGATACAGGCCCAGCTCCGCAATGCGGAATCTTGAAGGAGTGTGAGGCACACACTTTTAGCATTTTGGAAGAAGCCCTCTAAGCTCCTTTGTACCTCTGAGCAGGCTCCCCACTTTGAATAGTAAATGTAGACCTTCGGGCACTCGTCCACTAATTCTCCCCCTTAAAGTAATTAAGGGAAGGAGTTGCTTTAATCAACTTTTTAGAAACTGAAACTCTATTCTTTGTGTTTGGTCTGGGTATTTTAACATTTTGCTGACATGCTAGCTTTATTCTCATTATCTCTTAGCTTTACTAAATTAGTAAAATGTTAGCAATAGGCACACCCTAAAAATCTATATCCATTCAACTTAATCCAAAATCTTAATCCAAGAATCTTAATCTTTAGTTAACCTTAAGAGCTTAATTAAATTCCATCATATATTTGGTCACCTTTTATATTAAAGAGAGGTAGAACCGATATTCCCACTCAATAAGACAAATCTTTTGCACTAACAAAACAGTGTGTTGACATGTCCTCAGTAAAAATGTCACCTGAGGAAAAAAACATTTAAAATAAAATATTTATGTAATATTCCCCCACACTATAGAACTGGAAGACTCAGGATTGAACATAATCAAGCTCACTGACAGTAGCAGCAGCAGGACATTTCTTTATATTTTTCTCACAGAACTGCTCTATTCTGCTGGCTTCTGTTGGGGTAGCCTCTCTTAGCAGTACATAGTAGTTAAAAATGCATTCAGCTCTGTATTGTGTTTCTAGTCAGGAAAATGAGGACAGAGTGGTTTATTTGCTGTTTTCATCAGTGCAGTCTAGTGATTAGAGCTTTGCTTGGGGCTATAGAATATGTGGTCTACTAACAGCACAACTGATCTTAGTGTATGTGGTAATGTATAGAATTTACCAACATTGTTTTCTGAGGCTGTGTCTATTGGTATTGTTTTTTTTCTTCTGTCTTAATGATATATTAGCAAGACCTTTCAAAATGCTTGGCAAGAAACAGAACACTGTTGTGGAATTAACATCAGTTGTGTAAACCTTTAAGAGACTGTTGGGGTGCTGTGGACAAACTGGCCAGGGTTTTGGTGGTAATCACAATGGACGTAAGCAGTAAAGAAAAATTTCACACACAGCTTCCAACTTTTGTGCATGTCTGTGTGGGTAGAGAGGAGGCAAGACCAAAACTAGGACTCCTTTCTCCTCTCTCCAAATAAAGCATTTTCCAGACCCGCAGGACCCTCAAGCTTCCGTCCAGGCTAGTCCAAGCCAGTCTTTCGGGAATGGAGGTCAGACAGTGCAGCATTGTTGTTTATGGTCTTCTTTAGGAGGCTCCGTTAAGGAATGCTAAGTCATCATCCCTACACTGGACCCTGCAGAGAGGCTCTCGTGACAAACCCACCTGACCTTCCACACACAGTTCTTGAAAAAGGAAATCTATTCCAAAGTATGTCCACTGCCTCTTGCCTTTAATTATATTATTAATGACTACTAGTGGAAAGATCAATAGAGCAATCTTTTTAAATTATAAATGAAAAAAGTTGAATGGATTATTTATAGGATGTATTAGGATCATTTTCTTTTTTAAATTTTTATTTTATTTTAATTGTTGTTCAAGTACAGTTTTCTGTCTTTTACTCCCATCCCAGCCCTCCCCACCTCCTTCGAATTTCCAAGCCCCACTAGTTTTTGTCCATGTGTCCTTTATACTTGTTCCTGCAAACCCTTCACCCTTTTCCCCTGAAATTCCCTCCCCTCTCGCCTCTGGTCACTGTCAGCCTGTTCCTTATTTCAGTGTCTTTGGTTATATTTTGCTTGTTTGTTTATTTTGTTGTCAGGTTCCTGTTAAAGGTGAGATCATATGGTATTTGTCTTTTTCTAATGCCCTTAGCATTTATCACACTATGCAGTAATTATATCACATATGACTCTCCAATTAGCTTGTTGCAAGATCTTTGAGATTAGGACACCTCATTTCAGTTTTTATATTCAGCATTGCTGACATATAGCAGGTGCTTATTAGTTTTATGAATAAATAAAATTATTTTATGTTATGGTTTCTCTTTATATCAAAACAATATTATCTTTTAAAATGATCAAAGTAATTTTCTTCTCATCAGGATACTTATAGCTGATGCATATGGAACTAAATTATGTATATACTCAAGGTTTAGAATAGTGATTATTAAACTATTTTTTTTGGATGATAAGCCCCTTTGAGGACCTAATGAACTTCTAATGTCTCCCTCAGGGGCACCAGATAAGAACCTTTGGTCTGGAGAAGCAGAGAAAGCAGCCTGCCTCTGTAGTGCTCCAGGCTTCCCCTCCCGTGTGCCACCAGCCCTTGCTGTAGTCATCTCCTCACCTGGTGGACTGCCCATCATCAGCTGGGCCTCAGCCTCCTTCAATATGACCCCTGCTCATTCGCACATCCTTTCCTGCTGCTCCAGAACATTCCTGAGTCACCTGCCCTATCCCAATGTCTAGTCTAGCGACTCCCAGCTCTATTTGAAGCAACTCTTCCACCTCAACTTAGCGATTCTTTGGGCAGACCAACAATGAACTTTTTTGGGGACGGGGAGAGTATGCTTGGCTATGAAGAACTGAGAACAGAGAACTAGGAGAGACAGAGGAATGGCCTCTCTTCCTCTGCGTTGTTGACAGTCAGGGTGTCCCATCCTCCCCCAAAAGATAAACTGCACAAATACTTGAAAGAACCTACCCGGCCTCTTCGATAATTTTAGGGTAATCATCTTGGGAGCTTTCTGGAGATGCTTTTTCATTAGAAAGATATCTCTGTGCATCGGAGAAAAAGACTAATTTTGGTTTACCCACCTGTGGGTAATAAACAGGAACTATGTGATGCATTGTTTCAAAGTTACCTGCAGCACACAAAGAATTAAGAGCATTCTGCTTTGAAACTGATAATCAAATTGTAAACATAGCATTAGACTATCTAAAATTATATTTTCTGAAATGGAATTAAATAAAGTTAAATAGATTCATGGTAAAACCAATACAAATTAATATCCAAGATAAAATATCATAGATTTTCATACATAAAAACCTACATAGGAAAGTAAAATGGGTACAACATCAATATGAAATTAACTGTCCTTGCATTTTGCTGTTCTGAGTTTATTTTTTCAGAAGGTTTAACCTTTAGTCACGTATAGTTTTTGTGTAGAGCAGTCACATGTAGTTTTTGGAATATGCTTATGCCTTTATTTTGGCACTTAACATTCCACATCATTACAGGTCCTTTCTAGCAAATGGAGATAAGATCGCTTATCTCCATTTAAGTTGGGTTTGCCTTAATCACTTTTAATTCCCAGGGGCTAGCATAGTCTGGGACATATCCAAGGTGTTCAATAAATGTTTATTAAATGAATAAATTAATGTTTCCATTGAATCACAACAAAAGTAAATACTACAAGGTATGCATATATTTTGGATTTTGTTAAAGTGATTTTATTTTCAATTTTCAGTTACATAGTTATGTGGTTATATTTAGGACAAGATTTTATTGTAAGGTTCTTGAAGTTTGAGGTCATAATCCTTATAATCTTAGCATATATGTCTAATATAGAGCTCCAAATTTGCAAGGCTATCAAAAGTATGTGAAAGGTCAGGAAGTACAAAAATTACTCTTCCTAAGAATTCCTGTTCACTTACAGTGTATTTGTTTGTACTGAGGTGTCTTTAAAAGAGTCATCTGAAGATGTGAAAGCACATTGTAGATTTTAAAAACATATATCTTCTAGACTTGAGTTCATGCTTTCCATTTCTTTTAAGCAGTAATAACAGAGGCTTTGCACGAAGGCCATAATGTGACCTGTGGGACACATACCTAAGGGTAGAGTTACTGTGTGTTCTATACATGTATTCAGGGATGCCACTGTTTTTAAGCTGGACAGGCTCAGGACTCTATCATTTGTTTGGATGGGGATGTCTGAATGAGCAGGGACCATAGCATATTGTTTCTCTTAAGGCTGAATAGTAGTCTATTGTGTGTCTGTGCCACATTTTCTTTATTCATCTTTCAGTGGACATTTAGATTGTTTCCACATCTTGGCTACTGTGAATTGTGCTACATTGAACATAGGAGTGCTAATATCTCTTTGAGATATTCAGTTCTTTTGAATAAATGCCCAGAAGTTGGATTGCTGGATTATATGGTAGTTCTGTTTTTAAATTTTAAGGCACTGCCATACTGTTTTTCATAATAACTGCCCATTTTACATTCCCACCAGTCATGTCCAAGGGTTCCAATTTTCCACATCCTTGCCAACATTTATCTTTTGTTTTTTTTGATAACAGCCATCTGAATATGTGTGAGGTGATAGTCATTGTGGTTTCAGCTTGCATTTCCCTGTTGATTATGATTGCTAACATTGAATATATTTTATATACCCGTTGGCTACATGTAGGTCTTCTTAGGAGTTATGTCTGTTCAAGTTATTAGCTTTTTTGCTATTAAGTTATAGCAGTTTCTTTTTAATTTTGGAATTTAACACCATATCAGATAAATAGTTTGCAAATCTTTTCTCCCATTCTGTACTTTGCCTTTTCATTCTGTTGTTTCCTTTGCTGTATGGAAGCTTGTTAGTCTGTCCCACTTGTTTATTTTTGTTTTTTGTTGTCTGTACTTTTGGTGTCATATCAATGAAATTTTTGCCAAGACTAATGTCATGAAGCTTTTCTCCTATGTGTTCTTATGGGAGTTTTACAGTTTCAGGTCTTATGTTTAAGTCTTTAATCTGTTTTGAGTTAATATTTTTTTATGGTGTAAAATAAAGTCCAGTTTCATTCTTTGACATGTGATTACCCAGTTTTTGCAACAATATTTGTTAAAGAGAGTTGTCCTTTCCCCATTGTGCATTCTTGACACCCTTGTTGAAGACCAGTTGACAATGTATGTGTATATTTACTTTCAAGCTCTCTATTTTGTTCCGTGTGTCTGTATGTATGTCTTATGCCAGTACTATATGTTTTGATTTTTGTAGCTTTGTAGCATATTTTGAAATCAGGAAGCATAATGCCTCCATCTTTGTTCTTCTTTTTCAAGATTGGCTTGGCGATTTTGTGATCTTTTGTTATTCCATATGAATTTTAAAAGTGTTTTTTCTATTTCTGTGAAAAACGCCATTGGGATTTTGATAAGGGATTGCATTAAATCTGTAGACCACTTTGGGTGTTGTGGACATTTTAACAACATTAAATCTTCCTATCATGAACACAAGATATCTTTCAATTTGTTTTTGTCTTAATGTCTTTCATCAGTGTTTTGTTGTTTTCAGTATACAATTCTTTCATCTATTTAGTTAAGTTTATTCCTAGGTATTTTATTCTTTTTGGTGCTATTGTAAGTAGAATTGTTTTCCTAATTTCCTTTTCAGATAGTTGTTAGTATATTTGAGAGGCAACCATACATTGATATTTCTCTCCCTCTCTCCCTCTCTCCTTCCCTTCCCCTCTAAAGATAAATTTAAAAAAAAGAAAAAGAAAAAGTATATCTATATTGCTTTAAGGGATGCTTTTGTTAATTAGTTGGAGCTCATATGAGATTATAAAAAGATTAATAGGATTTTATTGAGAAAATTAAATGACAGTATAAGTTTTAGTCCTGGTTGGTGTGGCTCAGTGTATTGAATGCTGACTTGCAAACCAAAGGGTTGCTGGTTCCATTCCCAGTCAGGGTACATGTCTGAGTTGTGGGCCAGGTCCCTGGTAGGGGGCACATGAGAGGCAACCACACATTGATGTTTCTCTCCCTGTCTTTCTCTCTTTTCCCCTCTCTGTAAAAATAATAAAATATTTTTAAAAAAATGATAGTATAATTTTTTTAAACTGTAAACTTTAAGGCACATTACATTATTTTGTTGAAAGTCAACTTAAAAATTAATTGATGTAATTGTGTCTGAATTAGGAAGAATTTGTAAAATCTATTAAGATGAAGGGAATTACATTACTTTTAGAATAGGCTCAATCTTGGGGTGAGGGCTGGTGTTGAATTGTATGAGTACTTCAGTATTAATAAGGTACTTTGGCATCTTTGGTGCAATCCTGAAAATATGTAAAATACTGGACTCCTTACCCGGGATCTAGTTCTACCTTTCACAATGAGCTGGAGATAAACAGAGGAGGAGAAATGACTCCTGTCTATTTTATAGGTTTCAGATTTTGAGAAATTCATGTAACTAACACGGTAACATGAACCCAGAAAGTCCCAGTTTTGAAATGATTTCCCACAGTTCATATTCACTGGACATGATATAGCAAAATCATCAGAGCTCCATGCCTCTCCACCTCTGTTTCTCTTCACCTCCACTTCCTTGTCCTAGACTGATATGCTATTCTAGGATATGCTCCTAGGCTATGCTATTTATGCAGAAAGCCTACATTGTTCCAGTATTCCTTTCCCTATTTCCCTGGCCTAACTCCTTTCTATGCCCCCATCCCCTGTCAGCTGTGGAACAAGAAGACTATCGTTAGCATTCAAACATTATCATGGGATGGAGGAAGAGTCTCGTTCCAATGAGTGGACTGTAGAATCTGTGAAGGGTGAATTCTAGGATGCTCCCCAATATGATAAAGATAATTGTTACCCATTACACTTTGCTATGTTTAGTTGCATTATTTAGTCAAGGCAGGTTGGCATGTCCTTTGTAAAACAACCTTAGGCTGATTAAAATATGCAAGTGTTGGGGCATGTACATAAGAAAGGGGACAGGACACAGAGTAAAGGCCACAGATGTGGTCATGATACATTTTAATTTTCTATCCTGATGAAAAGTGTAATTTTTGTACCATTGCTGAACAAATACAGTATTGGCTTAGGTTTCCTACTTCACACAGTTGATGGTTATTTCACCATTTACATAACTAATATTGTGTACTTTGCCAGATATAAAGATACACCATTTTCCATTTCCCCCCACTCTTATGACTATTTACATAGCTTACACAGTCATATTTAGTAGCAAACACAGGTTTAGCTGTTAGAGGCTCCCACTGTCATATATAAACAAGCTAAATTTCATAGGAATTGTAAATAAGTTTAAAAATCAAAAACTTTAAAGAAAATCTAAACAAAATTTCCTTACTTCTTTCGCATTTTGTTAGTGGTGGTGTTATATTCCCTTTGCTAGTAGAAGTGGCCAACTAATGAGTAACAATCTACTTACATGTGAATGAGTTACTTGTATCCTCTTTTTTATTATTCTTTTTCTTGCTGATTTTCTTGGCATCTTTGGATGCTTTCCAATTTATTAGAAATTGTCTTTCCATGTTTTTAATTTCTTTTCCATCAAGAAATTCTAGATAAAAATATGTATGTTAAAATATAATATATACTGTCAATTTATACTTCTGGTTTAGGGCACACAAACTTGTTACAAAATATGATGAAATAAATTTCTTTTAAAAATATCTGATTTACACAACTTTTGTATTTTTGTTTAAATTTTATTTTTAATTATTTTTTCTGATTTCAAAATGAATATGTGCCTATTATTATTATTATTCTCATCCACCAACATGCTCATTGATTTTAGAGGGAGCGAAAGTCAGGGAGGGAGAGATGGAGAAAAACATTGATGTGAAAGAAAAATCAACCAGTTGCCTCTCATTGGTGCCCTTACTGCGGACCCAAACCGTAACATAGGCATGTGCCCTGAATGGGAATTGAACCTGTGACCTTTGTTTATGGCATGAAGCATCAACCAACTGAGCCACACCAGCCAGGGCAGAATATGTGCTTATTATAAACTGAAACATGATGGAAAAAAACATAAAAAGGCTCTGTGATTAGTATCCATACGTCTCCTTCCCACCACTGACAAAGATAATCATTGTAAACAAAATTTGGTGTATGGTCACTTTTCCACGGTCATGTATAAATTATATTGTTATTTTAAAAAACAAAAATGTACATAACAAAAACTAATGTTAGCTATTTATTCAACTAATATTCAATAATTATTTAAATAACACCAAATAATATGGTTATTCTTAGGAGAAAGCAAAATATATTTTAAAGTAAATAAGAAGTTTTATATATGTGACATAGTGTTTTAAAAGCACATACATTAATAATATCCTAGGACATAGGCTGTAACAGGAACAACCTACATAGTTGGTCTCTTGGCTCTATGAAGTGAGATTTCAGCTATCTTTACATTTTGTTTCCTTCTAAAAAGTTTTGAAAATTGAGTATCTTAAATTACACAAATAACTTTTATATGTTGTAAGATATTTGGAGAATACAAAGAAATGGAAAAAGAAAAAAATAACATCGCCTGTATTCCACAACCAAAAATAATCACTAAAAATCACTGATAATACTTTAGTACATTTCTTAGCAATCTTTTTGTTTTCTATGTATGTATGTATATTATATAAAAATTTAATTCTCTACATAGCATTAGAGCCTACTTTTTAATATTGTATTGTGAGCTATTACTATGTGTTTCTTTAAACACAGTGTTTTTCTGTTTTGATTTGATTTTAGAGAGAGGGGAAGTGAGGGAGAAAGAGAGGGAGAGAAGCACTGATAGGAGAGAGAAACATCACTTGGCTGTCTTCCGTATGGGCCCTGATCAGGGACTGAACTCGCAGCCCGGGCCTGTGCCCTGACTGAGAATCAAACTGGCGACCTTTTGGTTTGTGTTTTGATGCCCAACCAACTGAACCACACCAGGCAGGGCTAAAGACAATTTTTAATAATTTTATAGTTTTCTATTGTATATGGATATTTTATATGACCTTTTTCATCACATGAATACAGGTGGCCTTAATCAATGTGAAGACTATCTTTACTAGCAAAATGTTCTTATCTAGCAGTTTTTAAAATTAAACTTATATTTTCTCTCATTATCCATATAATGCCTTCCGCTATATTTCAGAATGTAGAAAGGATGTAGTAACATTTTTGGGGGGTCCTATTCTCACAGGGGAAAAAGACAGTATCCTGATAAAATATTAATTGTACTACTGAAAGTATTAACATTGTCACTTAAATATGATTCATAATATTGTCATATCCAAAATCAAGTGATGAAATTGGAAATACAAACTAGAACCATAAGCTCTGGAAGCATATTTTTTTCCATATCTTGTGTTATGTATTTATTTGAACTGAATAATAGTACTTTCCAAATTATAAGAAATTGGCTAAATGTTTTATCATCATACATCTAAGAATTTATAACTTTACATTAAAGGTCATTCTTTTATGCTCAGTTTTCCCAACTACTTGCATTTGTTGATGCCTTTCCAGATTTTTTTATTAATAATCATATAATTTATTATATTTTTGAATGTGACATGTGTAAATCAATACATATTTTTAAAACACTTAAAGATAAGGAATGAAAAATCCAAGTCTTTGAACATAATCTGTTAATGTTTCAGACAAAACTGAGGAATGATTAGGAGACAATACCTGAGTAAAACAGTAAATCTCAGTTTTAGCAAATGGCCTTATTTGAAGTTATTAGGTGTAGAGGTGGTTCGGGAGTGGAAGCCAGGTAATGTACACAAGATCAGAGAACTATGAGCTCTGTTTTATAAGTTACTTCCACTTGTAGTAAGTAAACCAACTGTGTGGATGGATTGTCATTCTATTTGGTGAGGACTGGGTTACAAAACAGAAAATGGCTCCCTATAAGTTCTTTTTACTGGGACATATCAAACCAAGCCCTCAATTAATTGTGTGTGTGTGGTGTGATTTTTGGTTTTGCATTTAGGAAAAAAATGAAATTAAAATAAGGCAAGCTAAAATCAAAGAGAATGTGTTAAATATGTATGTATGTATGTATGTATGTATAGAAAAAAAGACTGTAAGGTCATATACTAAAGTGTTAACAGCAGATTTATTGTAGGATTAGGAATGATATTTATTTTCTTTTCTATATTTTCTGCATTTTCTAGAAGAAATATATATTAATTTTATAATCATAAAATATGGTATAGAAAAGTTTGTTGTTGTTTTTTAACTTTGAACAAATCATCTTTACTTGGAAATTGGTGCACTTATCTATCTCCATGTGTTTTACAGCATCACCTTTGGTACTGTGTCATGAGAAATGTTTCCAGGCATGGTTCATGAACATCAGAAGATTCTTAATTATCAAACATTAATTGCATTTACTTTACTCTGCTTCATAAGGAAAGTCAACTAATACACCAGTGTGTGGTGGGCAGAGAGGGGAGGAGATAGACAGTTTGGGGGTGGTGCATAGCAGAATAATCTGTAGAGCTTTAAAAAGCATTCGTGACTGTTCTGTTTCCTACCCTTGGCTGATGGGGTGAAGAGTGAGCAGGGTGTGACCCTCACAGTATGTTGTGAAAAACTGTCATGGATTTTTCTGACATGCTCCTCCAAGAGAATCACCACACTAGCATTATGATTAATCAAGGTTTTCTACAGCTATGAGCTTTGAAATAGTTTTGCCATACATTAGTTTTTATGACCATGTCACAGAAGTTCTGATAGAGGAAATCTGCTCATGAATCTCCTTTGTGAGAGAGCAGTGTTTGTTTCTCTGATGCTGTAGGACTTGCTCCCTATACTGGGCCATTCCCCCCACATAGTGCATATTCAAGAATGTTATTATTTGTAAGGGTCTCATTAAGGACTCCCCACCCAGCTCTACTTTCAATGAAAGGGACTCTTGTATGTTTTTAGGGTACCATTTGGCAAGTGTCAGCAGTGAAAACCTTGAGCAACTTTATCTACAGAACCAAGAGATAGAGTCTCAGGATCTGTAGAGGATTTGTGTCCATGGAAGTTTGACAAACGGTGAGCAAGTTCTATACATTTATAACTAACCATTTTTTGGTAACAGCCACATTTTCTTTTTTAAAGAAAGAATGTCTGGTGCCTTGATTAATTATTTGTGGACGGCAGATATTTTTTGTGCTCTATTTCTCAATTTTAACTTTTGCTGTTATTAAAAAATATCAAATTTAAAGTTCACTATTTTTGTAGATCCAGATGTCATATTATATTTCTGAAGGCATGCTGATAAATTAACTAAAAAGTGAACCAGGTCTCTTTCTCTAAGAAAATGATATTAATATAATATAAATATGTACCCAGTGATTTGGAGACCAATATCAATCTGTCTCTGTATTTTGGTTGGAGACAAACAGGATTTCCATTTAGATCCATTTTCCACAGCTTCATCAATTTGGTCAGTAAATATTCCAAATCCTATAATTATAGAAGAAAAAGACACAAATATATCATAAATTTTCAGTATTTCTTTCATTTAGTTAACTGTTTATGAAGGTAATTACTGCTTTTTGTGGCATTCTGGCTCAGAGCCAGATACTTAGAAGGTGTACCATAAATCGTTTTTGGATAAAATGATCTATATAATCATAGAGGGGGCCAAAGAGAAGGCAAAAAGTGGGCCTGAGTCAGGGGCCATGGAACTGTTCTTTGTCACAGTCCCTTAAATGGACCCAACCTGAAAAAAACTTTTGTTCCTCTGGCCATCCATCTTACTGAAGATACCCTATTCTTAGTGGAGTTTATGGAAGTTTCTAGACTAAGGCAATTAAGGAGTGGTGAGTAAGCAGTATATTGGCATTGCAAGGGAATATATATGCTTTTTATTTTACAAAGAATGCATATTCATTTTAAAAACCTGTAAAAATATCAAAAGGAAAATAGGAAAAAAATCACTTGCATGCTTATCACCCATTTAAATATCACTTTGAATATGTAGTCATATACCCTTCTAGTCTACTTTTTTGAGCATAAGGGTTTTTTAATTGTCATTTTGTTTTACATATATTGTAAACATTTGTGTGTTTTTATAGCTTGCAAGAAAACTAGCTAATTTATATTTCAAGGAATAAGTTATTCCATGGTCTACAGTCCAAATGAATGTGAGAAAAATAGATTAATGGCATTTAGGAACCAGCTCACTTAGTTTCCCCTCTTACTTCCTCTTTCTCTCTTTTTAGGTCTCTTTTTCCATTGTCACTATCCTTTTCTTCAGTGCCTTGATTTTTTAATTTTTGTCATTCCTTTCCTTGCTTTCTCCCCTTCTTCATTCTTAAATATGTATGTTTTATTTTAGCTATTTAATGGAAATGAAATACACTTGGGATATTTCTCATATGTATCCCAAATTTATGTTTTTAATTTTTAAAATCAGGTAAGTTTAATCTGTAATGAATTACTCAAATCAAGCAATGCAAAAACTGTTTTTCTACTCTGTAGCCTTCAATTGATTTTATAAAATTCAATGGCCATAGGCAAAAAGGAAAGGAAAGGAAAACTACCTTCACTAGGGTAAAAACATTACTTTAAAACAAATATGTTGCTGCTAATAAAAGTAAATGTTGATGATTAATTCTGTGAAGAGCTTTCTGGTTTTCAGAGCACTGCCAAATACGTGATCTTGCACATATCTGGGCGTTGCTCCTTAGAATATGGTGGTAAGCGTTGCAAAGTTAATGAAAATGAAGAGAGTAGCAGCACTCACGCACCTATGAATTTTCTATTTGTTTTCCTCAAGCCAAGACCAAAATTATTATAGGGAGTAAGGGAAAATTAGGAAATACAAATTACAGATTAATTCAAACACGTTTTTAATTGCAAAGCTGAAAGTAATTGAGAATACATTGCCTGGTAATTTTACTCCCTATATTATTTCCTTACCTCCAAACTTGATACCTCTTAGCCTAGTAGACCTATTTAACCTATTTGCACCTTCCATCTTATTTTTTGTTTGAACCATATTTATTGTTGCTTAGATACTTTATTGTTTCATTTTTGGAAAAGCTTCTTATAAGACTTCACTTATTCTTTAGATTTTAGAAAAACTTTTTTTGTTCTATGAAGAATTGACATCGGTTCCCTTCCACATATTAAAAATCTCCACACCCTAGCTGGTGTGGCTCAGTTGGTTGAAGCATCGTTCTGTAAACAGAAAGCTAATGGGTTCAATTCCCAGTCAGGGCACATGCTTAGGTTGTGGGTTCATCCCAGGGTTGCATATGGGAGGCAACCAATAGACGTTTCTCTCACACATCGTTTCTTTCCCTCTCTCTCTTCTTCCTTTCCCCTCTCTCTAAAATCAATAAGCATATTCTCAGGTGAGAATTAAAATCTTTGGGGAATAATTATAAGGACAGCTGGATGTCTGGGACCCACTGCAGAATTCCTGGTAGGTCCCTTAATCTTCCAGAGACTGATGTTTTCCTACGTAAAGTGGTAAAAGTATTTCCAGTTCTGCCTACTTCATTATTCAAACAAAAAACAACAACAACAACAACTTATCGAATCATGGGCTAAATTCTGTGCTAAACTCTAGTCTATGGTATCCAAATAAATAATTTATGTGAAAAATAGAAATTGTTAAAGAAAAAAAAAAAAAGCAGGCGATCCCAAACTTCTGGCACCACTGCTTACTGTTTGACCTTAGGAAGTCTGGGTCCTCCTTTGTAAAGTAAGGCTAATTAGGTTTAGTTGCCATGGCATATAAATGCCTGGAACGAAACAGGAAATAAATGTGTTAATTCTTTGCCTCTTTGCCTATCCTTCCCTCAGCTAATTTTTTCCTTCATTTTGGTCAACAGAGAGCAAAAATTGTTTAATAAAGAATAAACTTCTGACCCACTGACATGTAGTTGACTTATAAAAAGTTCTAAGTTGTAACTTCATCCTTCAGTCCTGAGCCCTGGATAATGCTCTCTCTGCAGCATTTATTAAACAATGTTTGATACAACCATAATCATTTTATGTGAGATTTTCTCTGTATTTTCTTAGTCTGTAAAAAAAAATATATAAGGAAGGAATTGTGCATTACATGTTTTTTAGTGTTGAATACGATGCTCCTTCATCCAAAGGTTAAGTAATAGTAACAATAAGAGAACTTTACATTTATATAGATAAGAGTCCTGTGCAGTTTTGTTAATTGTTCCTCACTTGATAAATGACCCTCGACATACTCCCTCCAGTGCATGTTTATTTAAGACTAAAATAATCCTGTGCTGAAATATGATTACCCTTTGGATACGCTCTGGTTGCTCATTGCCTTCCTGTCTTTAATAAAATGCTTTCACTTTCCTGCCCTTCAATAAGTTACTAAAGGGAGCAGACACTTTTCTGGACAGTCTCCGTTTGATAAATGATCATGTCATGCTATCACTTAGAGGAGTGCTGCAAAGTCCTGGGGAGCCAATTGTGTTTCCCATGCAGGGCTGGTGCGGCGCTCCTGTATGGGTGCCTGCAGCACTGCCAAATGCTCCCTCTGCAATTAATGATGACCACTGATGAACCTGCATTTGACCAGTATGCTCCAATCTTTATCGGAAACGTCTGGCCCAACTGTCCTAACTAAATCTAAAGACAGCCATTTGTCATCCTTCTGACTGCCTGTCATCATCTGCCCGGGAAAATCTATAATTTTTGGTTTGTTTCTGACGAAACTGTGGAGTGAATAAATTTATCTTCGGGTTACTCTGCTTGTCAGGATCAATATTGAGCAGAGGTTGAATAAATTAGAAACTGGAAAAACATGACAGGCCATAGTGGTTTGTTCGTCTGTGTCTTATAAATCAAACATTTAGTTTATATAAGAGGCAAACATGTCAAGCTTTTTATTTCCACCATTCATTCCGAAGATGCTTTACCTCATGATAAATGGTCATCAGAAAACCAATGAAGTAAATCACTGATATATCTGACTGTGAGATCAAGTTTTTCAGATCATTGTATTTATTTAGCAAAATTTGCAGACATAAAAACTGTAGGTCTAAATTTAAAATTTTTTTGTTCTTTGATGTTTTTACACATTTTTGTACTCATATTTATTTGACTTAATAATGTCAGCAAGCTATGTAATCTTGGCCCTATTTAAGTTCATGGCTCATCCAACTACTTGGAGATAGGCAAAGTTTTATTTTAAATGGCCATTAAAGTATTTAATATTTTAATACATTGAAGCATCTCTTTTTAAAGGAACTACAGGAAAAAATGCAAAGACATTTTAACTAAATTAAATGTCATTTAAATGAGAGCACTGTGAGTTAAAGAAAGGAGTTTCCAAACTGTGGCGTGTTGTTGGGCCTAACCTCTCTTTCTCCTCCCCCTCAGGATTTGACTTTGCCATCAATTTTATTGGGGAGAACTGGTTCATTCACCCAGAGTTTTCTCATTTATCCACCTTTGATCTCACAGTTTCTCTTTCTTTCCTCTTTCTCATTTTTCTCAATCAAGAAAGGGTCCTACCTCTTTTCCCAAAGTAATTGGTTCTCTCCATCCCTTGTCCTCTTCCACAGGCCTCCTGCTCTTGGGATCTTCTTTCTCTTGCATTTCCTTACTAATCTCGCCCTTTCCTCTGGGTTTCTTACTGACCATCACTGCACTTCTTGAAAGAGTAGTCCACATCAGTGCTTCTCAAACTTTATGTGCTTAAGAAATCACCTAGGGATCCTGTTTAAGTACAGTTTCTAATTTTTTACGTCTGGGGCAGAAGCTGAGATTCTGCATTTCTGAGGCTAGTGCTCTGGTCCTAGGACCACATTTGGAGTTATAAGAGTCCAGGTCACTGCCTCTGCTTTCTCCGTCATTTGGTACTCCTGCAGCCTGGGGCTTCTGAACAGGCACTTCTAACCTTATCACGTATCACCTTATCACATTGCCAGTCTCAGACTTTCTCAGTCCCAGGTCTTTGGAGCACTTACCCTACTGACTGCTCCCTTTATGGCTTTGTGACTCCACATTCTACAGGCTCCTTGGATCTTCATGAATCTGACCCCACAAGTAACAAATCTCTGACCATAGGAATTCCTAATATATAAACAGGCTATTTTCCAAAAGTTGTTTTTGAGAACAGAGAATACATCTCATAAAAAACAGTGCTATACCTGGTGGGCTATTGCCTGAACAGGACATAAAACAACCTATTTAATAGAGGAGAATGCCCAAAGGCTGCGTGGTGTGGTGTTATAAAACCTCCCATAATGCTTCACCATGTCTCCTAAGCACTAGCGCTCCCTCTGGGGAGCAGGAGTGGGAGCAGGATCAGGTAGACATCAGGGATCAATTTACTTTCTTCCTTTTATGTAATCTACATTTATTCTTTTTCTTTTCCATGTTGTTTTTCACAGGAGAATGTATATAAAATCATGGCTAGAAAAGTGGTTTTTCTCCAATAACCCACTGTATTTTTCTTTTCTTTTTTTATCAGCAAGGGATTTATTTGAATTCAAAATAATATGGTTCTATTTTAACACACTATATTCTTCATTCATCTGCAGAGACTTTACAAAAAAGAATGTCCGCATTGATGACAATAATAAAACATCTATTACACCATGGAAGGAAGGGTCATCTATACGTGAGAAGAAGAACCAGATTTTGTGGAATGCCACAGTGAGCATTTATTTCATCATACTTCTGCTATATCTAGGCAGTCTCATCCATGATGGCAGTTTCAGCAACCACTTAACCAATTTTTCAAAGAATTCAACATTCTACTGTCCACTGACCTTATATATCCAATTGTCTACCCGATATATGCTATGGAATATTTTAAAGGCACCTCAAATTGGACTAAAACTTACAATCTTCTCCCTCTTCCCCAAACCTGACTCTTGAGCTACCTGTTTTCCATTGTGCAAGGCAAAAACCTGACTCTTGACTTCTCCCTCTACTATATTCCTTGTATCACCAACAAGTCCTGTCTACTTTACTTCCTGAACAGCTCTCCAATCTGTTCACTCACTTCATTTTCACCCCAACCCTATTCAAGTTTTCACCTTCTCTCACTTCCTAACTAGCCTCACCTCTTCCAATCTATTCTCTACACTGTAGCCATGTTGATCTTTTCAAAATGCTTATTTATGATTACTTCACCTGTGGCTTAAACACCTTTAGGCGCTCCCCATTGTTCTTAGAATAAAGACAGACTTCTCTATCATGACCTATGCAACTTCTACCTATGTTCACCTTTACTCTCTCTGCTTCCTGTTCCTCATTTATACTATGCTCTCACCTGCCTCAGGGCCTTAGCACATGCCTGTTTACCTGGTAAGCCCTTCTCTTCTGTCAGAGAGCAGCTCAGCTATCCCTTCCCAAGGGAAGCCGTCACTGACCCCCCTAACTAAGGCAAATCCTCCTATTATAGCCTCTCAGAGCCACATACTTCAACTTTGTACTACGTGTGACAGGTGCATGTTTACATTTGGTTTTGCCTAATTATATGCTTAATGTTGTTCTTCCCCTCAATGCTGAGAGCTCTTCAAGGCCAGAGACTGTATCTATTTTTGCTCACTACTATCTTCCACTTGTCTAGCAAGTGTTGCCACGAGGTAGGTTAGATAAAGAGAGATAAGGAGAAATTGACTCATGAAGAGATAAGGAGAGTATCTATTCTCTCTAAGGAGAGAAATAGACTGTCCTTATCTCTCCATGAGTGGAAAGATAAGGAGAAATGAATGAATGCTTGAATGAATGGATCTTTGGTTTGAAGCAGGACAGGAATTATAAAGGAAAAATTATATGGCACTATTTTTGAAACATTTGATTAGAGGGACTGCATACATAGAAAGAAAAAGAGAGGATTTGTCTTCTTTTCTTTCATTTCCTCTTCTATTCACTTTTCCCTCCACTGCCCCAAGTCTCTGCCTGGGACCAGTTTTGGACTAGGGAGTAGGAGAGATAAGGGTAGCGTTAGAGGATCGTGGGGGCAGTTGTTCTTGGCAGATGTGCATCTGTAGAAGTGAGAGGAAATGGAATGCAGTCCAAAACAGCAGGAAAGACAGAAGCCACGTGGCCACCCAGCTGTTTGCAGGTCCTTATCCTGTGCCTCTGCCTCTAATGCAGCCACCCTGCTGTAGCTCTAGGCTGGGGCATGGGTATTGTTTGGGAAGATCAGTATTTCCCAGTGACCCTTTTCTCTTTTTTCTTTTCCTTTTCTTATTCCTTCCACAGAGCTCCAGGATTTCAGTTTCCATGGCAGTACTTTTCCTTGTTATTTGTGTTCCTTTCAATTTTTCTTAAATATCTTTCTCACTGCTCAAACTAGAATTTTGATCGGAAGATTCAAGGTTTTTTTAACCATCTGAGGGACCATTATTTTTTCATTATTATCTTATTTCATGTATTTTCTGTAGGTGCATTTGAGGAACCTATGGTTGTTCATATCAAAGCAGCTGCTCCAATGCTAAAAACCTTGGGTAATTATAGTGGTTTTGTGAGGATTCTCTAATGATGTCCACTTCTTTTTCCCTATGGCACAAAGCTGTCTGTTGCTGAAGTCTCTTAGGATGGATGTCAGTGACCTTGTTATGTATGGCATGCTGAGCTTTCTCTCCATGGTCGGGGTTTGATGTCAGCAGCTTCTGGGCAGCTTTGATCAATGAGCATAAGTAATGGAAAAATTAAAGCCAAAAAATGGAGATCTGACCCCAGGAATACATACAGAGGAGCAAGTTAATATTATGATGCTAAACTTCAACATGTCCTTTGATTAAGTCTTCAGAGGATAATGTAAAATGGACCTCAAAACCATGTTTCAAGTGAACCCCAGGAAGGTCTACATTCAGACTTCCAAGAAACTGTGTCTAGGCCTGTTTAACTGCTGTGTCTTCCTGCCAGAAGTAAAAGAACTTGAGATTTCATCCTCATTCCCTGGATATCTTCTCTAATGGGAGGGAAAAGCAACTTTTGGCATATGCCAACCTCTGGAACTTGCCGAATGGTTTGCATTCCTTCCCCAGATAGTTGAATATTTTTCATTTTTCCTGCATTCATTCTTTCTATAAACATGCAGTAGGTGCCTACTGTGTACCAGGCACAGAGCTGAGTTCTCCGGAATCCTGAAGTCCACAAAAATTCCTTGCTGTTTAAGGCTCTCAGACTAATGGGAGACATAGTGATACACGATAACAGAATTGTATTAACCAGTTGTTCCCTACCAATCAATCACTCTTTTTTAAATTAGATTTTTAAAAAGCAAAGCAACAAAACAGTTAAAAAAATCAAATAAGACCACATGGTTTATAATAAAGCTTAAAAAGTAAGGCTTATAACAAAATGACTTTCAACTTTTCAGCTATTTGTGTACATGCTTATCCCCACAATGCTAAATAACAATGGCTATCTATTGATCTTTAAATCTTAGATGTTTATCTACTGAATTCCTACTAGGTAGATGATGATTTAATTCTCGTAAGTACTACTACAAACCCTACACTTCTCTTCCCCCATTTTGTCCATAGAGTCTTACTAAAATTGTTAATTTTAATTAACAATTATGATTAATATTCGCTATTATTAAGCTCACTTAAATATTATTCATTGCTGAACCACATAATGCACTATGATTGCTTCTTATTTTCTCTGGAGTTAAAAATTGATTGGTTACTTATTTGCTTAGTTTTCTACGTATTTATCACCAACTCAGCCTTCTGCAACCTGGGCTGGTAGATGCTGTCCCAGGACAATTCTTCACTTCAAATTCCCTTCAAATTCATTCTGGGAATTTCCTTCATCTTTTTCCTATTTCCTAGATGCCATCCTTCCCTTGTCATAGTTTTCTCTCCTGTTTGGGAGGAGCACGTTTTCTAAGAGCTACCTGAGGAAGTGTATGTGGGGTGCAAATTTTTTTGAGAGCTTGCATCTTTAAAAATTTAAAAATTGACTATGTTCTAGATCGAGAATATTTTTACCTTGAAAATTTGAAGGCATTATTCTATTGTCTTCCAGATTGAAAAGCCTGATAATTCTGATTACATTTTGATTCCTGACTCTTTGTACCCTCTTTTCCTCTGTAGAAGCCTTTAGGAGCTCTTTATTCCTAGTGTCCTAGAACTTTTAAGGATGGACCTGGGTGAGGTCAGTTTTTATCTATTGTGCTGGCATTTGGGAGGCAGTTTGAATCAGAAAACTCAGTTCCTTTGGCTCTGAAATATTTTTCTAATATTATTTTAAAGTTAACTTTATTGAGTTATAATTTATAGACAACAAAATGTATCCATTAAATGACTAAACCATATATATCCATAGAACAGCCACCATAACCAAGACAGAAGGTTTTAATCATCCCAAGAGATTCATTCATGGCCCTTTCCAGTCAGCCTCCCATCTAGTCATCATTGGTTTGCTGTTACTATATACATTTCTTTTTCAAGAGTTTCATATAAATGGAATCATATTTATCATATCATATACTCCTTTTTGTCTGGCTTATTTTGCTCAGTATAATGATTTGTTAAATTTGTTCATGCTGTGGTGTGCACCAGTAGTTCATTGCTTTTTATTGCTGAGCGATACTCCATTGTATAAATACAGTTTATTTATCCATTTCCCATTTGAGAGAAATTTGGTTGTTGCAAAAATTACAAATAAAGTTAACCATAAAGATTTGCATATAGTGTGTGATTGCTGAATCTTATGGTAATTTCACCTTGTGCTTTTCCCAGTCTCTGGCTTGTCTTTTTCATTTTCTTAATGGTATTTGAAGCACAAAAATTTTTAATTTTGTTGAAGTTTAATTCATCTTTTTGCCCTTATGCTTTTGGTGTTATATCTAAGAAGACTTTATCTAATTCAAGGTCATAAAGATTTATCCCTATGTTTTCCCCTAAGAGTTTTATAGCTTGGACTTTTTACATTTAAGTCTCTGATCCATTTTGAATTGATTTTTTATGTCAAATATATTTTTTAATTATTATTTCTTTTTTAGATTTTCTTATTGTATTTTTTATTACCATTTATCTCCCTTATACCCTCCCACCCCTCAATCATGTTGTCCATGTCCATGAGTCCTTTTTCCTTTTTGCTCTATCCCTCTACCCCCTAACCCCCACCATAGCTGTTGTCTTGTTCTCTGTAAGTCTGTCTCTATTTTGCTTGTTAGAGTAGTATTCCATTGGGTAAATGTCCCATAAAACAACTACAAATTGATTTTTGTTTATGTTATTATAAAATTATCCAACTTGATTCTTTTTCATGTAGCTATCCAAATATCTCAGCACCATTTATTGGAAAAATTATTTTTCCTCATTGGCTTGTCTTTGGCACCCTTGTCAAAAATCAATTGATTAAAGTGAGGGTTTATTTCTGGATTCCCAGTCTCATTCCATTGATCTGTTTGTCTATACTGATGATAGTGCCAGTGTCTTGGTTACTGTAGATTTGTAATAAGTTTTGAAATAGGAAAGTGTGAGTGCTCTAACTTTGTTCTTTTTCAAGAATGTTTTGACTACCTGGGGTACCTCTAGGCCACTATTCCTTCAAAGATATTTTCTGCCTTGTCTTAGTCAGTTTGGGCTGCTATAACAGAATACCATAGACTGTGTGGCTTTAAAAAGAAACATTTATTTCTCACAGTTCTGAAGGCTGGGAAGTCCAAGATCAAAGTGCTGGCAGATATTGTGGTCTGGTAGGAACAGTCCCCCTGATTTACAGATACCTATCTTCTCATTGTATCCAACAGAGAGAGCTCTAGTCTCTTTCTCTTCTAATAAGGATCCTTACGACCTAATTATCTCCCAAATGTCCCACCTCCAAATATCATCACATTGGGGATTAGGCTTCAACCTATGAATTTTGGACGGACACAAACATTTGGTCCCTAGCTTTAGGTCCCTACTACCTCTAGGGCTTCATTACATACACGTTTTAATGCTTGTAATATTCCACAAGCCATTGAGGCTCTGCTCATTTTTTAGTGTTCTTTTTCTTTCTGCACTTCAGTTTTGATAATTTTAATGCTATGTCTTTGAATTCTCTGATCTTTTCTTCTTCAATGTCTAATCTTTTAATCCCATCCAACTAATTTTAATTTGAGATATACTTTTCAGCTCCAAAAGTTACCTTTTCTCTATCTTCCATTTCCCTTCTGTTTGTGTTCATGCTTTCTTTAAATACCAGAGCATATTTATAATAGCTTTTTTAAAAGTCCTGTCTTCTAATTCCATCCTCTATGTCATGTTATTTCTGGATGCTTTTTTTTGACTGACTTTTCTCCAGTTATGATTTACATTTTCATGGCTCTTGTGGGCTATTTCCTTCCCTGGACTGTGGTCTGGAAAGTGCCTTCAGGCAGGAAGCTGGGATAATTAGAGAGCTCACCTTGTTTGTTTTCTTTCTCCTAGGGATTGCAGTCCTGTATAATGTCTGAAAAAGTTGTTTCACATATTTTGTCTAACTTAACTGTTTTTTGAAGGGGATGATGATTCTTGTTTTGGTTAATACATCATGACCCATTATATTATTTTAAGCATAATTTTACTTCCCTAGTTCCTAATTCTTGTACTCTTAATAGTTATATATTGGATATCCTGACTTAATGGTCTGTTTCTTTTTTACTTATTTTACATTCTTTCTCTTTTTGTTCTTTCTGGGATGCTTACCCAATTTTATCATTGAAGCTTTATATTGAATATTTAACTTTATTCTATTTTAAATTTCTAAGTCCTTACATTTACTTAATATTCCTTTTTTTAAAAAAGAGAGTTCTGTTTTTACTTAAAGGTTATAGAATTCTTTTTTATTTATCTTAATAAATTAATTATAGTAGAATTTGTTAAAGTTTTTGCTTTTCTGTTTCCATATTATCTGTTTCTTCAGAGTTCTTTGTTTTTGTTTGTTTCTTTCTTTGATTTTAAAAGCTTTCAGAGGTTTAGTGATCTGAGATAACTGTTCTTTCATGAAAGTAAATGAGACCTCTGTGTGAAAGACAGGCTTACTAATTGGTTGGTCTCAGTGCAGGCAATGGGTATGCTGCTGATATTTTCCCTGTGGAATGTTTAAATGTCTGAATTGGGAGACGTTTTCTCTTGGGCTGTTCAATTTACCTAGAGAGGATTTTTTTAATCTCTTGCCCAAAGTTTTGAAGCCACACAGGAAGAGTTTTGAGAGTAAAGTCTGGTTTGTGTGCATAAGAGGAGGAAAACATAAGCCCTCTAACATTTTAGTATTGTCTTTCACTAAATGCCCATTTTCAGCATTGCCCTCTGCTGTGATTTTTGAGCCACTGGTTCAACTTCACAAATTAAACTTGTCCCCTGTAACTTTGTTTTTAAGGTATTACATCCACATAGTCTTTTAATTTTCCCTTCTTTTTGTTTTTAGTTTATATACTGAAATTTCAGGTGTGGAGAAATATTTCATGAAGTATTGTTATGGTTTCTCAAACCATAACAAGAAAGTTTCTCATATGTTCATGTGGCTTTATGTAGAAGAAAAACAATGCAAATCCTTGCCAAGGCACACTCTATTCTGAAACATGCACAGTACGTGATACCTGACCAGATGTAGTCTGATTGTTGTTAAGTCCAATGCATTTGTTAACCTCCTATTTGCCCTCAAGTCTACCACTCAACAGCATTAAGTGCAAGTGGACTTTCCCTTTTTCTTGAACTTCCTTTTTCTCTTCTCTTGCATCTCTGACTCCTGGTGCCTCCTCATCTAAATGGTCTCTGAATATTGGAGTATTTCTGTGCTTGATCTTGGCCTAATTTATTATCTCTACTTTCTTTTACCCAGGTGCATGGTTCTTTTCTTATTTTATTTTATTTTATTTTATTTTATTTTGTTGTTCTTGTACAGTTTTCTGTCTTCCACCCCCATAGATGCATGGTTCTAAATATCATATAAATGCTGTTGACTCCCAAAATTCCCAATCTGCTTCTTCTTTGAAGTCCATATGCCTACTTGGCATATCCATGTCAATGTCCTATAGATATCTCAACAGAATGAATTATTTTATTCCTTCCCTGTATTCCCCAACATGTAAAAGCTACTATTGCCCTATCTCCAGTTCCTCACACAAAAAGCTAGGAGTCATCCTTGATTCTTCTCTTTTCATTATTCCAACACATCATACTCACAAGCAAGTTTTGTGGGTTTAACCTAAAAGTCTACCTGCAATCCATTCACTCCTTTTCATCCCCAAGCAGCCATCTCCTCATACTACTCCTAAAAGGATCTTTATGATCTGGCTCCTATACCTTTCTTTCTAATCTCATATTGTACTGTTGACTTTATTTATTCAACTATTACTTACTGAGCACCTACAACATTTCAGAAACTGAGCAAGGCACTGGGGTTGCTCTCACAGTGAACTGGCCTCTTTTTTGTTCCTTGGACACTTTAAGCTTTCTCTGAACTCATCTTTTGTTCCCTATGCCTGGCATGTTCTTTCCCTAGCTGTCTGCACAGATTTCTTCTTTTTCGTCCTTTAGATCTCAGCATAAATATCATTTGTTCAGAGGCCTTTCTTGATAACCTGATTGTTCTGTTATGTCATCCTACTTAATTCCTTCATAGCACGTCTCACAATCTTCACAGCTTAGTTTTTCCTGACCAATTCCCTCCCCGTCTCACTATAATGTAAACTCCTTGAGGGTAGAGAATCTGTCATTTTTCTCATTGTATCCTCAGTGGCCTAGGACATGTTTCTCCAAGGGTCTAGAACAGTGCCTGGCACATATAATACAATAATATATTATAACAAAAATATAAGAAATATTTCTGAATAGATCAAGTTGATGGGAGGTTCAGGATAAGGTACACAAGGGAGCTCAGATAGAGTTAATTTAAGTCTTAATAATAAAGGTTTGGTCACTTAGACATCTATCATTAGACTGAATAATCAGCAATAATGAAGGTATTTATTTTGGTTATACATTAATCCTGATTATGCATTATTAACATGGCCTAAGAATAATCATTGTAGGCAAAATATCTTGGTTTTAATGTTCCAATTCCTTTGGGATTATTTGGACACTAGTATTTTTATCCTGTTATCAGACTCTCCTTTTCTGTTCAGAGTTAAAAGCACAATAGAATAAGACTTCAAAAGTAATAACTAACTGAAATGAATCTTGGTAATTATGATAGTTAACAACTAATCAGATTTTTTAAGATACATTCATTTACCACTTTTTACTGAACATTTATTTCCAAGCATTGTGCTTAGAACCTGGGCTTACAAAAACATTTAGGGAAAATACTTATCGTATACTTAAAACTGATGAAAATTTGGGACATTAGAACTCTCCACCATTCTCTCCCCAGGAAAGGTAAGAAGGTAAGCTTCTGTGCTTGGCCATTCTGTTTCCATTTCCAATGGGGTGAATGTGGAACATTGGGCACAGGTTAGGTCTTCTCTACTTAATCAATGGCCTAAACTCCAGGCTCTGGCACCTTGAGTAGGATGACATGTATAATATATCTATCACGAAATCACATTACTGATGAAAATACTATAAAATCATAGGAAAACTAAATAATTCTGGTGAATACAAAATGCCCAATTTTAGATTTAGAAGAGCTCTCTAAAATTTAAAATATTTTTCATTGCAGAATCTGTTCCATAAACTCTTGGAATCCTTCACATTGTAAGTTGAAACAATTGAGTCATGCTTCCTTATTGGGCTTTTTATTTTAAACATCTACTGTGATTGTTCAATGGCATTTTGGATATTTTGAGGCATTCCTTTATACTATAAGGCATTAATGCTTATTTTGATAGTTATCTACTCCTTACAGTAGTTAAGGGATGCACCAGGTAATAGGTTTGAATTTTAGGGTCAGTGGAAAACTGCCTGGAAGTAATTTGGGAAGCAAGAGTGCTGTGTTTGGAAGGAATATAAGCCCATTCTTTCTCCTATAGTTCCATGAGAATTATACCACAGCCCACCTCATTACCAAGCCAGAAGCTGTGAAGTCATGGCAATGGCTCAGTTCACAGATGACTGTTTCCAGGTGGCCCTCCTTAGCTCCAGGCTGAGTTAGTGCTACCAGAGTACTTATGAAAGTAGAATTACATTATAGTCTCGTTACTTGTTGCCAATGGGTTTTTGAGCCCTGGGATTGTACCCTTCCTTCCTCTGTTCCACTCAGAGTAGTACAGTGCCTGACAAATCTGTAGGTGACCAATAAGTATTTGAATGAATGAGTAATTGAATGAATATGGCATGATATAACATGATATGAATATAGCTAGTGCAGATTAAAATAAGTTCACTATCCAGGTGCTTCCCCAGGAAGGAGTAGGCAGGAGAGAGTTCAGGTCTAGTATCAGTTACTAGAAACGAATTTATTGGGAGATCAGAGGTAAGGAGCAAGAAATCTAGTCTTTAGAGGAAAACATTTGATGGAAAATAAAAATCATGACTTCCTTCTCAGAGAAACATTTTTTTTCTATTGGTGAAGGATGAGGCATTGGATATAGAAGTAAAACTAGGTAAGGGGGCAGAATTATGCAAATAAATACATTAAGAAGTAGAGATTCTTAAGCTAGTTTAGAAATCTAGATGTTTTTAAAGTAATATATTTTATAGTTATTTCAATCATAATTTCATGCAAATATTTTTAAATTAATTTTTCTTTACACTACCTTCACATGCAGAAGCTGGTTGTCAACAGCGATGAGCTGATTAAGATTCTCCAGTATTTCTAAGTCTCTTATGTCATCAATATTATTATTGCTGATATTCAATATAGAGAGGGATTTCTGTAAGAAAATAATTAAATCAACATTAGTAAATAGCCTATTTAAGTACTATATATAGAGGAGCTAGAAGTCTTAATCCATGAAATTTTAAGATTTATCAGTTCAAGGCTGTTTCCTCTTTAGGCAAGAAAATAAAAACCCATGGAGATTTTGTTTCTATGTCATATTTTTTTTCAGATGAAATGTTTAGAACTATAGTAATTGTGGTATAACTTAGTATTTCTCATAAGTTTGATCAAGATATAAGAAAAATTTATAGAAAAAAGAAGCTGAGAATCAAGAAGCAAAGAAAGAAAAAAGATGACCCAATTAGCAAATGATAACAATGCAGAAAATATACTTCAGTTTAAGCAAATTATCATTTTGTGTTAAAGGTCACTAAAATTTGTACTTACATAGGAAGAAATCATTTTTGTCTGTGGTTTTCTAAATAGAAAACATTGACCAAGAATTAAAGAATATCTGGTTTTTATTTTTATCTTTATCTTTCTGTATAGTTTTCTCTTGACATTCATATGTTCAGAAGAACTTAGAATAATAATTAGCTAATAAGAATTTCAAATGTTAATGAGGACATAAATATACAATAGAGAGTACTGAATCAAAGCCATCTTAAAATCTAAGGCTCAGGAATCCCTACCAAGAAGGGAGTCTACCCACGCAGGCATCCACACATAGCTAAACATAGAGATGATACTTCCTGGCACTTTTTAAGACTTGAAAACAGCTTTAAAAATTATGTCTTATATTTAGAATTTCAGAATCTGCTTGAAACTATGCCAAACTTGAGTAAGGAAAAATATTTTCAGTGGTGTTTTATGGATATAAAACTAGCTATCCCTACAGTGGGGTCAATCTACTTGGATCAGTTGAGGTTGAGCTGAGACACCATTCATTCTACAGGGAGGATAGAAGGGGTAGGATAGAAATTACCCTATTTTTCACAACAACATGGATGGAACTGGAGAGCATTATGCTAAATGAAATAAACCAGGTTATGAAAGACAAATACCAAATGATCTCACCTATAAGTGGAACCTAATCAATAAAACAAACAAATGAGCAAAATGGAACCAGAGACATGGAAATAAAAAACAAACTGACAGTGACCAGAGGGGAGGGGAGAGAGGGATCATGGGGGAAGAAGGGAAAGGGGCAAGTTAAGGAACATGAGTAGAAGACTCAGGCATGGACAATGGGGTGGGGATTGACTGTAGGGCAGAGGGGGCAGGCGAGAGCAATGGGGCAAAAAGGTGGGACAACTGTAACAAAACAACAAAAATAAAAAATGAAACAAAAGAAGCTACCATCTTTTGCCATGCATAATGCATACTTTTTTGCCCAAATTTTTAAGAGAAAAATAAGGATGTGCATTCTACATGGGTAGTACCTAAAACACCTTATATCTGTTCTTGTGTTTTGTAATTATTTATTACACAAAATTTCTCATACCATAATATGTCAAAAAATAAATGCTAAAAATTCCTTTATAATACAAATCAAATACCTAATATAAATAAATACAAAATGGAATGAAAAAATTAAAATGAAAGATTTTTTTCCCTGAAAGTTTGGGCCAAAAACTTGGGTGTATAGTGTGCAAAATATGATAAGTCACTTCTTTCTTTTCCAATTTAAAGTACTATCTCTTCATTGTTGTATGTTTGGTTCAGAAACCTTATTCTGCCCTCCATTTCTGGGCCCTCTAAAATAAAACCAGTGAAATCTGTAAATACAATAACCATGCTCTATTCGTGGCCCTTGCCCAGGATGAAGGTAGCTTCTCTCTAACAAATCCTGCTTTGACGGTTAGCAAGCAAAACTCCGTGGCAACCCTCTGGCTTCTCAACTCGCTGTGACACCTTCCTGTGATGTCAGGTGACAGACAACTGGAGCATCAAACCCAGGGCTGCCATACCTATCTGCTTGTGATGAGTCAGAGCCATATGTGGCAACCTACAATCAAATCAGAATTCAGCGAAAAACGGCTTATTGTAATGATTCTATAGGTTGTTTAGAATTTGCCTCAAGTGCACTCCTGTTTCCTTAGGCTTTTTGTGTCATGACGATCACCAAGGTCCAAATTATGAGTGAACTAACGTCTGTTAGAGTTTCATACTTTACATAACCTTTTAACATCCTTCTTTTGATCCTTCCAGTAGCCCTAGAAGCAGGTGTTATCTCCTTTTTATAGCTGTTGAGTCTCTGAGGAATTACGTGGGAAAAATTAGTTTTAGCCCTCAAATAAACTCTCAGTTGGCCTATAATTATTCAGAGTATGTACAATGTCCAGATAACCCTTCATCACCTTCCTGTTCCATGATAACTGTTAATCTCTACATGCTTTGCTAGAATACTCGAATATGGTCTTACTGTCAGGGAATGAAGAGTTCTTGGATCAAACAGAAGCTTTTCTCCTAGGGGAAGCCTCTGACTCTCAACATGAAGCTCTCTTAGTCCTTCTAATCCTTCTAAACCTTCTATGACAGCAATGGAATTGCCTCCCAGATACCTGCAAAATATTAGACATAATTTTAAATAGACATTCTTTAAACATCATGCTCTGTAAACCTGATAAAAACATAATAACAAAATCATTGAGCTGTGTGAAAATTATACATACAGAATTTTCTCTGTATATTGAATCAATGAAAGATTTATCTATATGATTCTTATCATTTAGTCTAGGAAGTAAGTTTATTTTTTCTTAAGTGAGAGACTTGAAATAGTCCTTATTAAATTATCTGCCAATGCTTCTCATAGGTAGGGTGCAGAAGAATTGCCTAGGTTGTAGGTTCAGAAATGAAGATTTCTGGGCCTATTCCCCAGAAATCCAGATTTGGCTATCTAAGCAACTCAGCATTTCCCACTCTACTCCTATCTCCCCATTTTAAGGCCTCTGGCCCACATTTTGAGAAGCACTGAAAGTTTTTTAATCTGGGGAAATTGAATCCACCAGTCTTCATTATTTAATTACAATCATTAAAGGCACAGTAAATGCCTTTTCACAATAAACTCTACATCAACATTACCAATTCCATGACCCTGCCCTTTTGAGATATGTGATTCTGAGTTCCATGGAAACTTTTTTCACCATTGGAGCCTCCATACAGATGTTTTTTGGGTATTCCTATAAGCCCTTAAAACAACTCAACTTCCAGCAAAAGAAAAGTATGCCAGAATTAATAAAACACAAATTGTCTGGTATTACATAGGAAACAACTTATCTTGTACAAATAATACTAAAAGAGAATAAAAATTGTGGCCTGTTCCACAAAACTACAGATAATGTAAATACCTGCATGCAAAAATATTACTGTAATGATGACAATTACATTACTTAAAAAAAAGCACTTACAGTTTTTCTAGTTTCTTTAATGACCCGAGGTTCTCTATACATGAAATACAATTGTTTTGTAGGTACAGGTGAGTCAAATTTGTGGCAAAATTCAAGTTAGTTATTTGACTAATACGATTATCATACAGATATAAAACACTAAGATTTTTGCAGAGAGAGAGGTCATCCTAAAAGGAAAACAAAAACAGGTCATGCTTAATTTCTTCTGAAAACTTTTGCTTTTAAGAAAGTTTATCACTTATTCTGTAATTTCCATTAAAATTAATATAAAAGAACAGTATTGCTTTATTTTAACACAATCAAAACAAGACTAGAAAAATTACAAAATTAGTTCTAGGTTTTAGCATTCTACAACTATATCGATAAAATTGTATTCATTAAGAAATTTCCCCCGTGCAAGCAGTTTTTCTTGAAAGCAATTAGGCTTCTTTGCAAGATGAAACATTTAACAAATTATTGCTCAAACATTACAAATAAGGTCTTCTTAGTCTTTCTGTAGAACTGGAAGTAAACTGTTGTGATTTATAATACTGAAAATTGTTAAGTCATCTAGATATTCAAGAATAATGAATTAATAAAGAAACTATGATAGTGGTATTAAAGAGAATACCATATGACCATTAAATATCCTTTGGTTTCTTTAGTAATATCTTGTAGATTTTATAATAAAATGAGAACAGTACAATGACCCACTATTGTAAAATTATGTGAATATATGCCTAGAAAAAAGATTGGAAGGGCATGATCTATATGTTAATAGTGGTTTTCTCTGCATGGTAGAATTACAAGTCAGTTTCTTTTTTATATGCATTATATGCATTTTATACAAATGAACACCAATTACTTTTGAGATATGAAAAATAATGAAAGGTATTTTAAAAGGCTGTCATTTCTTGTATGTTAGTAGAGTCCACCTAAAGGAAGTAGGCAGGAGATAAGAGTGAAGTTTTGCTCAAAAATATCTCAGCTTTTACTAAGTAAGATCTTTTAAAATACAACCACGTCTTGGGAACTTAAGTTACAAGTTATTTGTATCTTAGTGTAAATTACTTTATACCAGTTTGCTTTCTTCCTAACAAAGGTCATCCACACTGAAGGAGCATTGAGAGTGAGGGGCCAAAGAAATTTAAAAGGAGGCAAACTCTGGAGAAAGCAGCCTGTGTGATGAGGCAGAGAGCTTCAGGCAACAAAAGGGAAACATGAGGTTTGGGAAACTGGATTCATGGGAGAAGGATCACCAGGAAACTGGAAAAGGATATAGACTGGGACCTGGGTAGGATTTCTGAAGAAAATACTTCAATTGTCTTTTTTAAAAAATTATATTTTATTGATTATGCTATTACAGTTGTCCCATTTCTTCCCCATCATTCCCCTCCACCCTTCACATCTCCTCCCACCCACATTCCCTCTCTTAATTCATGTCCATGTTTCATAAGTTCTTTAGCTTCTACATTTCCCACACTATTCTTGCCCTCCCCCTGTCTATTTTCTACCCACCATCATCTCCCTCTTTCCTCCTCCCACTCCCTTGTTGCAAACCTTCCATGTGATCTCCATTTCAGTGTTCCTGCTCCTGGTCTAGTGTTTGCTTAGTTTGCTTTTGTTTTAGGTGTGGTTGTTAATATCTGTGAGTTTGCTGTCTTTTTACTGTCCTATTTTTTATCTTCTTTTTCTCAGATAAGTCCCTTTAACATTTCATATAATAAGGGCTTGGTGATGATGAACTCCTTTAACTTGACCTTATCTGAGAAGCGCTTTATCTTCCCTTCCATTCCAAATGACAGCTTTGCTGGATAGAGCAATCTTGGATGTAGGTCCTGGCCTTTCATGACTTGGAATACTTCTTTCCAGCCCCTTCTTGCCTGTAAGATCTCTTTTGAGAAATCAGCTGACAGTCTGATGGCAACTCCTTTGTAGGTGACTCTGTCTTTGTCCCTTGCTGCTTCTAGAATTCTCCCCTTCATTTGAATCTTGGCTAATGTAATTTTGATGTGCCTTGGTGTGTTCCTCCTTGGGTCCACCTTCTTTGGGACTGTCTGAGCTTCCTGGACTTCCTGGAAGTCTGTTTCCTTTGCCAGATTGGGGAAGTTCTCCTTTATTATTTGTTCAAATAAGTTTTCCACTTGTTGCTCTTCCTCTTCCCCTACTGGTACCCTTATAATTCGGATGTTGGGACATTTAAAGATGTCCTGGAGGTTCCTAAGCCTCTCCTCATTTTTCTGAATTCTTGTTTCTTCATTCTTTTCTGTTTGGTTGTTTCTTTCTTCCTTCTGGTCCACTCCACTGATCTGAGTCCCAGTTTTCTTCCCATCACTATTGGTTCCCTGTGCATTTTTCTTCAATTCACTTATTGTAGCCTCCATTTGTTCATCTAATTTGCAACCAAAATCAAACAATTCTGTGAGCTTCCTAATCACCAGAGCTTTGAACTGTGCTTCTGATAGGCTGGCTACCAGTGCTATGAGCTCTGCATCTGATAGGTTGACCACCTCCTGGTTGCTCAGATGAATTAGCTCTGGGGCCCCGGTCTGTTCTCCCTTTTGAGCCATCCTTGGTTTCAGTTTTTTTGTTTTTGTCTGGTGGCAGCTGTTACATACTGAGGGGCAGAGTCCTAGGTGTTCACCAGGGTGGGGCAGCCCAGTTTTGATGCTGGATGTTGTGATGCTGGATGTGGGGGCGAGGTCTGAGAGGGAACAATGGCGCTTTCTCCGCATGGATTCCAGTCCCTTCAGCCTCTTTCCCCTATCAAATTGGGCCCTTCTGGTGCTGATTTCTGTGTGGGTGGGCCTGCGAACGCTCCAGGACCCTGTGGGTCTCCCCAACAAACTCTCCTGTGAGGCTGGGACTCACTCCTGGCACCTCAGCCCCTACAAGTATTTTCAATGGGTGCTTTTAGGCTTCACTTTCCGGCACTGGGGCCCTGAGTCACACAGTCTGTTTCACTGCTGGTTTTCACCTGGTTTATCTGTGCACGAATGTGTATCTGGAGTCCGCTGCCTTGTGCGCCCCGCTTGATCTCCTGCATTTGGCAACGCTGCCGCCTGTGTGCCTGGGGTGACTGTGCGCCTGAGACCTCCACCGGCTTATCCCACCATGATCTGACTCGCGACTCTGCCCCTCTTACCAGTCTGGGTGAAATGTTGTTGTCTGACCTCCACACAATTCAATTTTCTCTCTGTCCTGGTTGGGTTTTTTTTTTTTTTTGGTTCTATATTTTTGTTGTCCTTAATCTTGGTTGTGAGAGGAGGCACAGCATGTCCAGCTATGCCTCCATCTTGGCCGGAAGTCCCCAATTGTCTTAATTGACAATTTTGCCTGGGGCTTTGGTGTTTTTTCTTCATTCATTCATTCAATAAATACTTATTAAGCACTTAATAAGAGTCAGGCACAGTATTGAATGGGGAATTTAGAGAGATGTGAACAAAATAGACATGACCTTTTTCCTTATGTAGCTTATATATTTCCAAGAAATGCCCTCTCATCTATAGTCTTCAGCATTTTATTATAGACAATGGATACCAATACAAGTGGCCTAAAATGGGCTATTGCTGCCGTTAAAGTTTCCCAAATCAAAGCCAAAAATTGGCTTAACAAAGAGAATATGTAGTTTCAGAGTATATCCAAGTAAAGAATCTTATCTGATAACTGAGAGAGTATAACCTACACTTATACAAACATTAAATTTTGGTTTACGGTGCTCCATGGTCAAGTAGACTAGTTGAAGTTGATAATGATCAAATTGAGACAGTAATTGAGAACAATCAGTGTTCTACTAGGCGGGAGATAAGTGACATACTCAGAATATCCAAATCAGTAGTTATTGGTGAAAATGAAAAATGTATCTTTTATATTATGGAAAAACCAAACAGACTTTTTGGCCAACCCAATAGTTTGCTATACTATAGAGTATTTCAGGGGAATATATATATTTAATATATATATTTAACAATCACAATGGTATATTTTATAGAAACAATTTTAATAAGTTTAACATCACAAGCAGGAAATTAAATAACACAATATAAAGCTGACTAATGAAAATATAGTTAATAAGTATAATCAAAATATAGTTAAGAAGGTATGCCCTGACACCAATTTCTAAACTTTACATTGCTAATGATATAAAAACAGAAAATAATTTCAGAGTTCTTACAATTCCATCTATATTTCTGTCTGAAAAATTTATGTGTGTTATTTTCTTCAGGTATTGTAATGTGGTTTCTTCTTTTCTGGGTTTAAGGTTGCTGTTTTTGGCAACTAGATCCAAGGTCAGTCGAACCATGATTTCACTATAAATCGAACTCTCAGCAATAGCTGTGTTCTGATGCCATGTCAAGAAGCAGGTTTAGGTATTGTTTTATGCCCAACTTTCTAAAAAGAAAAAAAAGAATAGTATGTACATAGCAATTTAGGATAAATCATTTTGACTTTTTAGGTTTCTTATATAAAACTATTTGATTAACTAGTTCATGGGTATTTTAGGGGCACTTGGGTATTTTTCTAAGGTTATAGGCCTAATTCTTTTTATTAAAAATTTTAAAATACCAAAACTAATTGAAACAAGGCTCATTTATTTTTAAATCTTTTCCTCACTCTATTGAATTTTTATTGTAGGCATCTCTTGGAGTAGAAAAAGAGCTCAAGGAATATTATCTAGCCCTTGCTGGGTAGCTCAGTTGGTTAGAGAGTAATTATAATATGCCAAGGTTGTAGTTTTCATCCCTGGTCAGGGCACATAAGAATCAACCAATGAAGACATAAGTAAGTGGGACAACAAAACCATGTTTCTGTCTCTTTAAAATCAAAAAAATTAAAAAGGAATATTATCTAGTGTTCTAAATGTGAAGAAACTGAGGCCCAATCTAGTGGCATATAAGAATGAAATCAGGTCTCCTGGCTCCTTTTTCCACAGTATCTGTGGTGATCATATTCACTGAACCCCCACATCAGAAAAATGGCGTGAAACCCTTAAATATATACATAGGCTGATGGCGCAATATACTTGAAAATTGGGCTGCTCTTCAATTATGTTTCTATAACCATAATCCATAAAGAGGTAGCATAATGCAGTATTTCTCAATCCAGACTGCCTAGTTTCAAGTTTTTGCTTCACTGTGCACTAGTTAGGCAATCTTGGGCATGTTACCTCAGTTTCTTATAAAATTAGGACAATATCCAAGGGATAGTGTGAAGATTACATGAGATACTCATGAATAGCGTGTTCTACCCAGTGCCTGGTACATAGATCAATAAATGTGTGCTGTCTTCATTATTAGTCTACTGTTTTGTTAATAAATAAGGTGAACACTGTTCACTTCACCACTTTGTCTGGAATATATTAGGGCTGTTAAATAAGGGGAATGTGCTATTAATCAAATATTGCTGTATATAAGATATGCATATGTGGTCTATAGTTTGAGATAACCCATTTTTTGCAATCATCTAGGGAGTACAGCTATTTAAGTGATGCATATACCAGTCTCCCTAATTGTCCTTTATATTCTTTTGTCAAAAATGTAAACAAAAATATACTTTAAAATTGAACATTATTATTCCAATGTGTCTGGGATTTCACCAACGAAACACCCCAATTTGTGTGGTATTCTGGGCATGAAAGATTATTGTTTACAGATCAAATTTCAAACAGGACAATAATATTCTGAACAAAGTTTCTGATTAAGTAAAAATAACTTTTTAATCTTGCTTAAAAATATGTCATCATAAAAGTATAAAGAATAATACCACACCCATGGACCCACAGGTCAGTTTAAAATATAAAACATTAGGCCCTGGTAGGTATGGCTCAGTGGATTGAGTGCTGGCCTGCAAACCAAAAGGTCACTGGTTCAATTCCTGGAGTGGGCAGGGCATGCAGGAGGCAACTTAATTATCTCTTGCACATAGATGTTGCTCTCCCTCTTTCTTTCTCCCTTCCCCTCTCTCTAAAAAAATAAATAAAATCTTTAAAATGTAAAACACTACAAATACATTTGGAACCATATATACCTTTCTCCCTCTCCATGCTTTTTAATTTAGAGTTTGTCATAAATTTAGACAGCCTTCTTCACGTATTTATACTTTTACTACATATATGTGAATACCTGAACAACATACAGTATTGTTTTTCACATGTCATAAATGGCATTATTCTGATTCCAGTTTTCTTTGCTTAATTTTTTTTGGTGAAACTCAGAGTTGATGTGGGTAGCTCTAGAATAATTGCACTGCTGTATAATATTCCACCATAAGAAATGTGTTCTGAAGATAGATCTTTGGGCATTTTAATTTTTTTGCTTACAGTGTTGCTCTTATGGTTCTTGTATATGTATATGTTATCTTAGCCCACTGGGAAGAGTTTTTGTAGGGTTTTAAACTAGTGATGACCACTTCAGGGTTTCACACATTAAAAATATGGTTTCTTTGACCACTATTTAAAAATTTTGGAACTTTCCTGGAAATTTCAAATATCTTTTTTACACTGATGACTGTGGTGAAATGCACATCTTCAAGAGGTTATGCACTCCAGTTTCTCCCTTATAGCTGACAAAAGACTGCTGTACAAGTGGCTATGCAGGAGCTCCCCCGTACTATGAAATATGTGATGCCCTAAGGGGACAACTTTGACCAATACGAGATCAGAGCCATGAATGATTTATTCTCCCTTCTTTCCCCCATGGACTTTTAGGAGACACGGTGATTTCAAAAGGTCCCTCTGAAGACATCTTGTGGTCTTCTGGGTTACATACTGTCTTATATTTGTCCTCTCTCCATCTCCCTCATTCTTTTTTCCTCCTCTTTCCTGCTTCCCTGAGATAACAACTACCGAAGGTGTTATCACAGAGTCTGTGCTTCAGGCTCTGCTCCCTAACCCAGGCTAAAACAGACATTTTGGATCATCTGAATCTTCATGAATGACCATACTATAAATGGCTTTTGTCTCTAGGTTCCATTGCACTAATTAGTGTTTGTATAGAAATAAATTTAATTCTCTCAGATTATTAGAAAAGGAAAAAGGCATATTATTTATTTATTAAACCAAGGGAAGGAAATGGACCTCCTCAGCAAACTATAAGAAAACTACCCAGGGGCTTGAACGTGGAAAGGGAGAGAATTGAATCAACCCGTAATATACAATAACAGAGACTGTTAAATAAAAAAACTCACATTGTAGTAGTCAGATCCACAAAAGAGAATTTTAGTTTTACCAAAACACCATCATTTATCTTGTGAATATAATACTTTAACTTCACTGGTATTGTAGTTTGTTTGAGAGAAATTATAAGCTTCAGGAATTTAAACTGAACCTAGCTTGGATTTGGATACATTTCAGAACATTTTAATAATAATAATTATGTCAACACTTATGGGGTGTGCCTAGTTTCCTTTTATTTTCTAAAGTGTGAGAAACTGCTTTTTCATTTTTTTCCCCTACTAGATATCTGTTATCTCTGGGCGCCAATTGCTAGGACCTCGCTCCAGATCACCAGTGGGGGACAGCTTGGAGCTGCTTTACAGCTCAGGAATCCATGTTGGGGGACCTCTTGGCTTTCATCATCCTGGGGCTCTGACTAGCTAGATGCAGTGGACATTTCTTATTCAGTTTGTGTATTTCTTTTAGCTAGGCTCATGCTCAGTGGCTCCAGATGCTGTGAATCACTGATGCTCTCAGACTTTCCCTTTTTTTTTTCTTTCTTCTTCCTTCCTCCCTCCCTCCCCATTCCTCCCTCCCTCCGCATTCCTCCCTCCCTCCCCCCCTTTCTTCCCTCCCTTCCTGTCTTTTAATTTATTCGTTTTAGAAAGAGAGGAGGAAGGGTTGGGGGAGGGGGGAGAGAGAATTGTTATTCTACTTATTTATGCATCCATTGGTTGCTTGTCGCATGTGCCCTGACCAGAGGTCCAGCCGCGCGACCTTGGCGTTTGGAGACAATGCTCTAACCAACTGAGCTACGGGTCAGGGCAGACTTCCCCCTTTCCAAATTAGATCTGCACCCACAGATCCTGTCCCTCAGCTCCATGGCCAACCCCTCCACCCGTGTCTCCCTCCTCTAGAGCTGTTTCCCAATCTTGCCTGATTATAGCCATTTGTTTGAAATACAGGCTTCTAGACTGTATTTTCCGAGAAATTCCTTTTCAGAAATTCCCTTCCTGAAAAGAGAAATTTCCTTCCCTTTTTCGAGAAATTCTAGATGTTTAGAGATAAGGCTCAGGGAAATGAATTTCAACAAGTGCCCCAGGAAAGTCTTACTGGCAGGACGCAAGTTTGAGAAACCTGGCTATAGGGTTTCCTTGGTCCCCACGCTTTTCTCAATGTACCTCACTGGTCGCAGGATGAGCTGGGTTAGAAACTCACGTTTGGTAAATTTCGCCAAAGTTCCTCAGCAGCCACCTGTGGTTGCCAGGCGACCAAACGCTCCTGGGCAGTGTGCGGCTCGCAGAGAAATCTCGCGAGATCTCTGGAAGCGCCCTCCCCTGTGGCCTCGTGGGGGTCCTGTTCTCTATGACGTCGGTGGAGGGTGGCCCCTAGGTCTGTCTGAGTGAAGGCAGTTAGCTTGACGAGGCCGTGGGGCATGGAGTCATGGTGGCGTTTTTACTGGACCAACCTGCCTGCCAGGACAATTTTTGGCAGGCTATCATTACCCCCTACTGGATTTTCCTTGCCATCAGTTCGAACGTTTCAGTGCTCCCAAACTGACCACCTTTTTCCCACTAACAGACCAGGAAACAAATTGTGTAAATCCAAAATCAGCGACCAAATCCAAAATTTGGTCCTCAGATGAAGTCCAGATTCCTTAGGTGACATTCCAGTGCATTCATCATAACCAGCCTCATTGCTTGCCTCTTGCCCCCTATACCTTAGTATTCCAATCTGGCACTTGGCATAATATGCTCTGTCCTAATAATCTTCACCCTCTTCTCTCTAGTCCCCAAGGTAGTGATAGGACACACTTTGTTTTCTCCTTAATTCTTGTTTCACCTTTTAAGATTGAAGGGCTGGGATCTGGACAGGTAGTTCAGTTGGTTAGAGCATTGTCCCCATACGCCAAGGTTGCAGTCAGATGCCCCAGGAATGAAAGCATCAATAAGTGGAACAAGAAGTCGGTGCTTCTCTCTTGCTCTCCTTCCCTCTCTCTCTATAAAATTAAAAATTTTTTTTAAAAATTGAAGGACTCAGCTTGGAATGAGCACATCCTTTCTGGAGCCTTTCTAGGTACTGGGTCTTGGTAAGTAATGCTGCTTTCTCCCCCCAAATAATAGAATATATTAAATTTTTTAGCTCAGCACTTAACCACACTATTATGTGTTTGATACTTACCCATATTCTTAATAAAATGGTAAATTCTTTAAGGGCAAGGATTATATCTTTTACCTTGATATTCCCAGGATCTGGCAAAGTGCTCTTTGTAGATTAGCAGTCACTTCGTAAGGGTTTGTTAAGAGAAGAGCAATAGAACAAGGAACTGCCATTTACCATGGAAAGACTGGGACTCATCAGGAGTGTGGCAAAGTGAACAGTCAGGATGTAAGGGACAGTGAAGGCTGGGAAACAGTGGGTGACAGTGGGATGATCTTAGGGAGTGAAGGCGCTCTGGAAAAGTTGCCATTGCTGTTCCCTGAGAATAGAAGGGTGAGGGCAGAAGATTGTTAAAGTTACAAAGCTGCTTAGAGCCCATGTGGACAGTTCAACTTGCCATTTTACAGATAAGGAAACTCCCAGGCCTGGAGATAGGAAAGAAATAAGTTGAAGGTCATGTTTGAGGTGGCAGAGAGGGAATTTATCCTTGGGCTCTTGATTTCAAGCTCCAGTCCTTTTTCCTTATATCTCACTGACTGTTATAGTAAGAGTCTCCTGGAAAGAGGGACAGAGGGATGGGAACCTGAGGACCCTAACCCCATTCACAACATTGTTGCTAAAGTCCAGTTATAGGCAATTTTGGCCTGGTTCAGGATGAAATCAATGAAAGTGGCAAGGAATGAATATTTTTAGGAGGCATCTTGAAGCAAGTTTAATAGAGAACGATTGGATAGGGAGAAGTTGAGGATAACCTCCCAGGTGTTAGTTAGGATAAAGAAACAATACTGGAGAGAGAGGAGAGGTGGCAAGTATCAATAAACTTGAGGGGAAGTAGATGAGTTTGGTTACACATGTTATTGTGAGGTGAGATAGGTTTAATAGTTTTGAGAATAGAATTAATCATTGAAACCAGGAGGCCATTAATAGTGAGGGAGAAAGTAGGGAAAAGAAAAATACAGCAAATCAGTTACTATGCCAACTAGTTTGGATGGAAGAGAGAAGCAAAGCTGGTTAAGATGTCAAAGAAAGATTTATCAGAAGTGAGACTCGTTCTGAGAATAAATAATGATTCTGTGATTCAGAAACCAATAATTTGGATTCGGACACTGGGGAAAGAGTTTAAGGAGGGAGTTACTGTTGGGAACTGCCCTGCCTGGTTTCAGGAGCTGTAACCCCACCATGGCTAAGGCTGAGTGAGAGACCTTGGACCATAAGCCACTAAGGAGAAAAAGCTTATCTCCCTGGCAGGAGCACTGCTTCTGCTCCTTTTACTTCATCCATAACTGGCCCCCAATACTTGATCGGTTAGCCAATGACGAGTAAGATTCCCCAAGGGGGGGATGGCCTAAGACAGGCACAATCACGTAGAAGCCCCAAGGAAGGACTTTGGGGGGGGGCTATAGCAAAAGGGGGTGATGGATTCTCAGCTTTAACATATCCTGAGTCCTCATTCTGTCTGCGAGAAGTCTCCTGGCTGCCTTGCTTCCCCTGCCTGACTTAAGCCAGAGACAATGCCTAAAGCCTGAAACAATGCTGGTAGTGGGTGTAGCCCATTCACTTGGTTGGGCAATGTCTCACAAAACAAAAGGTCATGGGTGTGATTCCTGGTCCGGGCACATGCTTAGGCTGTAGGTTTGGTCCTTTGTTGGGACATGTGCAAAAGGCAGCTAATCAATGTTTCTCTTTTACATCAATGTTTCTCTCCTTCTCTTTTCCCCTCACTTCTCCCCTCTCTAAAATCAGTAAAGATGTCCTCGAGTGAGAATAAAAAAATAAAATAGTTTAAAATGGTTGAATCACTAAATATTTTTTAATGTACCAAGTTAAGTTTAAGAGAAAGTATTTTCTTATTAAGATGTGAAAAATAGCCCTGGCTGTGTTGCTCAGTTGGTTGGAGCATCATCCCCATACACCAAAGTTGAGGGTTCCATCCCCAGTCAGGGTACATACAAGGAGCCACCAATGAATTCATGAATAAGTGGAACAATAAATTGATTTTTCTGTCTCTTTCTCTCTCTCTCTCCCTCCCCCTCTCTTTCTAAAATCAATAAATAAAAATTTTTAAAAGATGTGAAATATAATTCCTGTCTAGTGGTACACAATGTTAAACAATCATCTGTGTATTTTCCAATGTGGCAGAAATTTGGCAGACTACAAGAAATACTTGTTTTCAGTGCCACATTTGTAAGTTCAGTGTAAAGTATTCTAAGAGTTACACTTTGACAGATGTTGGAGAATTTGTATTTGTAAAAAAAAAAATGGAGTCTTGAGAATTATTTTAAAAGTCAGCCTTGGAAGAATCCCACTAAAAAGCACATTTAAAAACATCTCCACTATATTTTTTAAGTAAATTTAGACAGAAAGACACTTTTTATTTCCAAAATTGTTCTATATATCTGGGGTTGTTTTGGTAGTTTTTGACCTTCTAGATTACTAAGCAAGCACTTTAATGGTTAATTCCTTTCTTTGGGAAACCAACATTTTAAAGGGCCTGTATAAAATCATGTAACTGTATGCAGAAAAATTAGCTTTTATGGGAGTTAATTCCTTTTTGTGGTGACCTTATAGACTGGTGAAATATTAGTGAGTTTGGTACGTAGACTTCTAAAATGTTCTAAATGATCTCACCTGCTGGTATTCATGAGCTGGTGTAATTGCCTCCCCGAGTGTGGGCTGGACCTAATGACTTGTCCCAAGCAATAAAATAAGAAAAGGTTGATGAGCTACCATTTCTGCAATTAGGTCAAAAGATTGTGAGTTCTGTCTGGTTAGCAGACTCTCTCTATTGCATTACCTTGCACTTGTTGATAGAGCAAGCTGTCATTTGGAAAAGCCTCACTTGGCAAGGAACTGAGGATGGTCTTTAGCAAACAAGTAGTGAAGAACTGAGGGCCTTGGTCCCAAAAAACTAAAGGCCAAAAACTACTGTTTAAGCTTGGGAGTTGATCCATCCCCAGTTGAACTTGCAGATGAAACCTCATCTCTGGCTAACAGATTGCAGCCTTATGAGAGACCCTGAAGTGGGACCCAAATTCTTGGTCCACAGAATCTTTGAAATAATAAATGTGTTGTTTTAAGACATTAAGTTTTGGTTTAATTTGTTATGTAGCAATAAATAGCTAAAACAGGAAGCAACAAAAATTCCTTTAAAGAGCGAAAATTTACTTAGAAATTTGGGACATGATTTCCATTTTTGTACGACATTCCAAGCAGAAGCTATAGGAAGTTGTAGCTTAGCTGAAATGAAAGATTTCTTAATAAGTATCAATTTGTAGAAGCTGCAAGTTTTAGAATCAATACAAAGGAAGTTCTTCAGTTTGGAAGGAGGAAGTTTCCATTCAAGGTATTAATCTTGATTTCTGCAACCTGGGTCTGATCATTCAATTGAGAGCTTCATGGCCTTCTAATGTCATGGTGTATACCAATAATAATTTTTAAAAAACTTAACTTAGTAACTAGTTTATATCATTTATTTTTTAAGATTTTATCTATTTATTTTTAGAGAGAGTGGAAGGGAGGGAGAAAGGGAGAGAAACATCAATGTGTGGTTGCTTCTCATGTGCCCCCTACTGGGGACCTGGCCGGCAACCCAGGCCTGTGCCCTGACTGGGAATTGAACAGGTGACCCTTTAGTTTGCAGGCTGGCACTCAATCCACTGAACCACAACAGCCAGGGCAGTTCATGTCATTTATTAAATACAGTATTGTTATTACATAGGTTATATATAAAACAAAACAAATTATTTTTTCTGAGTTCCAGACATATCCATCCAGCTGGCTGCTAGATGTGCATCTGGATATGAATTCCTAAAGGCAATGGAAAGTGAACCTGTCAAAAACTGAATTCATTTCTATCCTACACAAATCTAATCTTCCTCCTCTAGTTTGTGTCTTTCCCAGTCCACCCTGTTACCTGAAGTAGAGCTCCAAATCCATCTTCAGTACTCTCTCAGGTACTAGCATCCCCATTCAGTCACCATATCAAGTCCACTAACCTCAGACTCTTTCAAATCCAGCTATCTCTCCACTGCCCCTGTCACTACCGAAGAATGGATGTGAAGGACTTTGTCAAGTTCTATTTTTTTAATGTTCTATCAACTTTAATATGCAAACTTTCTCTAAAGTTCTATTTTAAAAATTCTTTGTTTAATATACAAAAACTTTTTTCTAAAATGAGTTGCTTCTACCCTCCACTAAACTCAAATCATAATAAATATAAAATGTATTGAGATTTGACTGTAAATTAAGGTATCTAAGCTAAAATTCAGTTACATTACCTTAAAATCACATTTATATCATAGTTAATATATCTTAGAGTAAAAACATTTTCTGAAAAGTATTTTTGCAAATATTGTCACTGATTTTCTAATTTAAATAATGTTATCTTTATTTCTGAAACACCTCTCGTGAACACTGCCTAACACTTTAGTTTGAGTTTTTCATGGAATGTTTGCAGGAATGGAACTTATAATTTTAGAACGAGTTTAGATTAAGTTTCAGGAACAGTTCATTGCTTATATTTTAGGATTTTTAAAAAAATTGTCTTAGGAACCAGGGGTGGGGAACCTCTGTCTTCCAATAGAGATCCAAGACTTTGCTTAACTTTATCAGGCCAATAATAAGTTCAGCAAAAGTTTAATTAGTTGGTGATGGATTGAGGCTAAGAGTGAAACTCAGCAATGGAAAATACTCTATTCTCATGTCTTTCAAAATAACTTGTTAAAATCGGTGAAAACATCTTTTATATCTGTATACCTGTAATTAATTGCTCCCCCCCCCTTTTTTTTTTTTTTGGCTCTTTTCAGCTTTTTTTGGTCAGCTTGCTTGAAAAGAGTTTCACTCCTGTATGGCTGTTTTTGAAAATACTGCATATTTCTGCAATGGTGACCAGTGATTGAAAAAAGTTATAAAAACTTTTTTTCACTTTTTTGAATTTATTAAGAAATTTGGGGAAAAAGTCATTTCATAATGATCTTACAGTGCAACAAAACTCAATTTTCCATAAAAAGGCATGAACACATTTAATCTTGTCATTCTAGAAACACATACTGTTAATGTTTCTTGAAAACAAACCAAAATGTCCATTGCACTTATTCTTCATTGAACAAATACTTACCAAGTGTCTAGTATGTGCCATTGTTCAAGGTGCTGGGGATGCAGAAGTTAGATCAAGTCTCTACCCCCACCCCACCCCTCACCCTATGGAGCTTACATTCTAGTAGGAGGAGACAGTGAAAAAGTAAACATATTAATAGCCAAGCTAATTTCTGATTGTGGTACATTCTGCGAAGGAAATAGAATGAAACTGGGTATAGAAGTGGGGAGGAAGGAGGGAAAGGTGTTTCCTTGAGATGAGGGAGACAGACAAAACCTCTGTGAGGAACAGAATTTGAGCTGAGAGTTGAAGAATGAACCATGCTTGTGAGAGCCTGTGGGGAGGCGTGCCAGGCCCATGAAGCAGCCAGTGTGAGGGCTTGGAGTGGAGAAAGATGGATGAGCATAAGGACCCAGAGGGCTGGAGCACAGGGAGGAGGGGGAGAAGAGAATGATAGGCAAGCAGGAGCCAGATCAGCTGTTAGGCCACAGTGAGAAATTTGGATTTTGATATATAGCAGTATTTAATTCTTAAGGCAGAATGTAAAATTTCCCTTGGTTAATAGGAAAAAGTAACTTTATTATATTTATTATGGGTTGAAATTCAAAATCTTGATTAAAATGTAATATTCTTGTGGTGTTCGTTATCTCACTGTGATGAACATAGTACTTTAAAAGATGGTTTTAGAAATATGGTAGCAGGAGCCTGAGAATCAGAAAATGTAATTTCTACTTGTACTTCAAAATTTCATATTTAATATAACTTTTCTTTCAGTTTTGCTCTTTAAACAGGTAAAGCATTTGTTAATAAATTATTTTTAGATCTTGAGATCCTGACATGGTATTGATGTCTGTCTAAATGAAGTAGTTCATAGTTCTAGTTTTAAGTGAAACCTTTACCTTAAATATTAAGACTAGTTAGAAAGTTTAAAAATAATCTCCCCTAAAAAGTGGTGTTCATATATAATTTTCATATTAGTGGCATATCAAGTTAACTTCTTTGAAGCTATAGAACATTTCAGATGGTTGTAATTATTCAACATGGTATGTCCTCATATATAATACATAAATTAATTTTTTATTTAGTCTAATTTTTGTTCTTTATTTAAGCCCAGAATCTTTAGATAATAGCCTCAAGTATACTGGAAACATATGCAAGTTGAAGTGAAAGATTAAAGCTAAACACATACATGTTTCAAAGGACTCATTTAATATCATCAATAATACAAACAATGAATTGAGTTGAATATGAGGATGAAATATGAAGTAGCAAATTCTAGGAACAAAAATGAATCACTTAAATTAAACTTTTATTTGGAGATGAGCTTGTACCAACTAATTTTTCAGGAAGTTAAGTAGTTTAAGGTAATGACTATTAACAGTAAACATATTCAGTTATATGATATTTATAATCCTCTGAAATCTAACATAATGGTTATAGAGCTTTATTCTAGACAATTTACTTCTTTTTGCATATGCTTCTTAGGTTATGAAAAGTACAACTGTAGTTCATCAAAATGTGCCCCAAGGCGCAACACCATTTTACTCAGTCATTAGAAAGTTTAGCATAATTGCTTAGCATAATCCAAAGAAAATATGAGTACTGACATCAGGGACTCTCCAATTTGTTAGGCAATTGTTCCATAATTTTTGGCACCAAGATAATCCACATGTTGAAAAAGCAATTAATCATTGGTGTTAGTTATCAAGCTATGATTTTAGCTATTTCCTCCCCAAACTGACCTGAAATGACAGAGTTCCTTATTTTATTTTTGTAATATTCTGATTTCTGAGATCAAAAGTTTAAGTATGCCAGTCTGGTTACAGTTGACCTAAGTTTTGTGTTATTAGCTTTCTAAAATAAGTAGACCATAAGTTGATATTTACAAAGATGAATGGTATTACTTCCACTAGTATTTGGATAAAAGGTTTAGTAACCTTTAGAAATGTACAGACTGATTACCTCAGGAGAAGTTACTTGAAGTCCTGAAACTAGCATTTTGGCCCAAAGAAGGTAAATTTAATTTGCTGTTGGAAGCTGTGTTGAAAACAGGCCAAAATGAGGGAACACACAATTAGATTTTCAATTTTCCAACTAATATTTTGCAAACACAATGACATAGACGTTTCAATTACTCAACGGTGAATGAAATAATTACCTCACCATAATTTGAACATCATCGTCTTTTACTTATAAGGATAAGCAAAAATAAGGATAGTCATTTTGTGTAGTATATTTTCTTGCCTTCAAAAACCACCCTCCTTCAGAACAAAAAAGCCCCCCACATTGCTCAACAATGCATGTGTCTTTGGAATTCATAGTTAAAACAATCCAGAAATATAGAAAGAAACCTTGGAACTCAACAGTCTGTGTTCAGTTCAGTTTATTCAGCTACACATGGATACAGTGCAGACTTAGCAATATAAATGAACTCTTCTCTGCATGCATGACTTATGCATCTGTACCTCATCACTCACAGAACAGTTTTTGGAAACTCTGAGCCTCTGCAGTATGTAGCACTCCAACTCCCAAGCAGTTTCTCTGATTCATTGTAAAGTTACCATGCTTCTGCCCTTCTGTGTTTATTTTCAAGTGGCTGCACTATTGGGCAGTTTATTATTCTATTGTGCAAAGCAGTGATTTTTCAAAATCCTGAATACTATGTAGTCATACTAATTTTTGACAACAATCTTCAGACTAGATCCCTCAAATGGAGCACTTGATGTTTGGTCTTTGAGCTTATGTTCCAAATTCAGAAACAATGGAGCACATACAGTTTCTCTTCCTGTTGGCTCTTTGTTCTTGGCGGTACTACTGATTTCTAAATAACAACTTGTGTGGTGTTTTGTTGTTAACCAATAAATACAACATGTAGAATGAAGTGCTCATATAACTGGACAATGTAATCTAAAAATGGTACTAAATGCATACATTCTCAACAATATACATGTTAATGTTGTGGAATTGTTTGGAACTGACTTCTCTCTCCATCTTTTCTCCAGCCTGGGCTTCTTGCCCCAGTTTTATTACTTGGACATTGGGATTAAGTTTTTTGACAACAACTGACATTTCCTGTATGTTTTTATCAAAGAGCTTGAGAAATTATCTCTGAAAAAAGTTGAAAATGAACAAAAAACAGACTTCACTTAGAAAATGGCCTATTTAGCTCCCGAATAGCTCAAGGCTGTAAGATAATACTTTGCAGGAAAAGGTAACCCCAATTCATTCCTTTCTGAATGATGGCTGCAAATTGAAGGCTGATTCCCTGAAAGCTCAATAATATAAATTGGAGCACTTATACCCAAAGTGATCATGACAGTTCCTTAAAATTTAAAGATATGCTTGAAAAATATTTGTAAAGGATCTTGCTCTTTAGTAAACTATCTATATTAACGATAAAATGCAAATGCTCCTTTCTGCCTCGGGTGGGCCAATGAGTAGAGGGGAAGTTGATTTCTCCAATATCCATTTAACCTCTCATTGTGTAGTAGTTATGCATTTTGGGTATTAATGACCCCACTCTCAACTCTAGGGATGACCCTTCATTGGTCTAAAGCAGTCAATACGTATAACCCTAGGGATGGGCTCACGACTCACATTAGACAAGAATAAGTGGAAAATTTACTCTGATAACCCTGAGCTGCTATTTCCCCCCAACTGCCTGGTGTGACATGCAGCTAGTTTGGTGGGATCAGCTTTAGGTTTAGGTCAACAAATGGAGGGCAGAGCTGGGAACCATACCAGCAAGCCTAACCCAACTGTGCCTAAGCTGGATTTGATGCTGGACTCGGGTTAGGTGACCCAGCAAATTCTTATTCTTTAAGCAACTGGTTGTGTGTTACTTTTGTTATCATGGGCATTTTTCATCACACCAAGATGTCTTTTTTTAAATATAGATTTTTAGAGAGAGTTAAAGTAGTGGCGGGGGGGGAAGAGAAAGAAACATTGATTTGTTGTTCTACTTATTTATGCAGTCATTAGTTGACTCTTGTATATGCCCTCAGCAGGGATTGAACCCACAACCTTGTCATATGGGGATGTTCTAATGAACTGAACTGCCTGGCCAGGGCCACACTAAGATGTCTTAATCCATTAGGTCACTTATGTTAAATTGTGGATAATTGTATTCTTGGAATGAAAACTGCCAGTATGTTTTCATGGTGACTTTAATTAGTCCTTACTCTTTCATGTCAAACCTTAACTTCAATCATGTCTTCATGTCTGTCAGAGAAACCTCAACAAGCTTGTGAGTGTTCCTAGCTCAATGACTCAGCATGGTGTTGGTGTCACTGAAGGCTGTGGCAGTAAGTACACATTTTGGTTGCTTGTTGGGAACAGTCATTTTTTTTGGGGGGGGGGCACAAAATGGACGTCAGGTTGAGCCATTTGAAACTGGGGTGCTATTATATCATCTGTCCAAGAAAGGTTTTGGATACTAAAGGTAATTGGCTTCCTCATCTTGCCAAAGACCACCTCATTGCTGTATCTAATGGAAAACTTTTAGGCTTTTTTTTTTCTTTCCTTGACTTCTTGGCAGCATTTGAAGTCACTGGTAAATACTTCTGAAAACTTCACTCTTCTGCTTCCGTGATCTCCTCTTCCTCTACCATTTTAAAATTTAATGTTTTCTTGATTCATCTTGGGTCCTCTCAATCTTTATTTGCCATAGGTCATCTTACCTGCTTTCACCTAGCCCTCACCCCCACATCTAAGAGTACACTTAGAAACATCAATGTAGCACATTTCTGCTGTTTGACTTGGTAACTCCCTGTGGCTATTAGATAGTCTGAAAAGTCCCTGTAGGACCTACCCTCATCCTATCAGTTATCTCCTGCCACTCTCCACATTCTACTCGACACTCAAATCTAACTGAATCTAGTTCCTGAAGGTTCTTAAGTTCTTGTTTTCTGTCTCTGGCCTTCCGCACATTGCTGTACTCTGCCTGTAGAAGTAATTGTCTCCCCATTATGCTCTTTCTGGCTAATCTTCCTACCTTTCAATGTTCAGCCTAATGTCAGGCTCTTCCTTCAGGAGGCATAACTGGGTATTTTTCCCAAGAGTTCCCCAGCACAGTTTATTTCTCTTTCATAGCAATATACTTTGATTCTTGTTTACTTAGTTCTGTGAGGACAGTGGTCCTATTTTGTTCCAAACATCTCCACAGAGTACAACTGGGCCTGGTTCAGTAAAGGCACTTCGTGAATATATGAATGACTAGACACCCTGTGCTGGGCTCTGTCTCAAATGAGTTATTTGATTTTCAGGAAAATAATTTATGGTGTTACTTCTTGGTTAATATTTCCTAAGAAGACAAAAATGCCATGTTAAATTACATATTTTTAATAATGGGCTATCAAAAAGGAGGTCCTCAAATAGTACTTTAATTCAACATTGTTTCATTTAACATTGTTGAGATGCCCTAAGAACTGAAGTCTTGTTTATATCATTTATCCTAAGGTAAAATTGGTTTTGCTGCAGTTCCAAAAGACCTTCAGTGAGGATTTAATGTACAGGCAAATTGAAAAGGGGCTCTGATAATCAGTATGGCAAGTGAGATGCTGAAATTCTTTGACTAATTTAGAAAGGCAGGACTCTTTAAAAAATAGAAAGGTTCTAATTTCTTTCCCTTAATTCAAGAACTCTAAAGGATGCCAGAAAAATAATGTAACCCCTCCCTCAAAAAAATGAAAGAACAATTTGATTTCAAAGACTTTTATTACAGGATGTTAATATGTTCAGCACACTTCAGAGCACCTTATACTTCTAGTCAGATTTTTGGTAACTGGTTTTAAAGTGTTACTTGAGTATTTTTCTCATACTGGCTTTCAGGCAAAAGTACTACTTAGGGATTGTTTAAGAGATGTTAATTTGATTAAACAGTTTATCCTTAATAACCTGAGACATCAATCCATGGATAGCTTCTATGGTAGTTTTACAGCTGGAAAGAAAAAAACACATCACATGTCATAAGACCTGAAAACTATTTCAAATACACAAGTCCCCTCCATTTCCATCCTTGCACTCCCAATAATGATTTTCAGTTCTATTCATACTCCTCAAACCATATCAATTTACATTTTACTCTCATTATTTTTTAGCCTCCTGAGTATCTTTTGGCCATTTCACTACTTAAGAGCATCTGCACAAGGAATAACAAAGTAAAATTTGATATAATTCATAAGTTAATTTTGTTACTTATCAGCTGCTTTGGGAAAAGTTCTGTTCTAGAAGGTCACTAAATTATACATAATTCATAATGATACTGATTCCAGTATTACATTAAAATCTGTTATTACTGTTCTGGTTGTTTATTACTTAGAATAATTTTTAAAACGATTTTAAAGAATCCTCTGTTTTTTTCCTAAAATAATCACAAACATCCTTCAAATAATTAGAAGTCAAAGTTAGGTTAGTGGGTGGACTTACATTTTATTTTATTTTATTTAAAGATTTTATTTATTTTTAGAGACAGGGGAAGGGAAGGAGAAAGACAGGGAGAGAAACATCAATGTATGGTTGCCTCTCACGCACCTCCCACTGGGGACTTGGCCCGCAACCCAGGCATGTGCCCTGACTGGGAATCGAACCAGCAACCCTTTGGTTTGCAGGCCAGCACTCAATCCACTGAGCCACACCAGCCAGGGCTGGACTTACATTTTAGAATTGATAAAAAATAAAAAGCAACTCCCCCAAATGCTAACAATCCACCAATATTCAGAAAAGATGCAATTCTTATAAAGTTACCCCCCAAAGGAAAATTCTTTACTTTTAAACTACTACTGTTCTTCCTACTTTTCTTCTTATGTAATTGGAGGTTTTCTCATAGTGAAATTTTTGCTTCAAAAGAAATAGAAGTATAAATGTAGATAAAATTACAAATCACAGACTTATAGAGATGAATGAGGAAAAACACATTCAGAGCAAGCACCAAAACTGAGACCTAATGTCAAAGGAAAATGTAATTTGTAGCCAGGTTACTAGCTCTATCTATACTTTCTGAAAACCCATGGAGAACAAAGTAATAAGGTAATTCTAACTCAAGAGGGCTTCTGTTTCTAATACATTTTGTCTTCCCTTCTCCCTTCTCCATCCCACCCACTAGTCCAGTTTTTCTTAAAATAGATACCAAGGTTTCAGGTTTACACAGATGTCAACATACTTTCCCCTTCCTCTCTGTCCCTAATTATCACATTAAAATTCAAATTTTTGTGAAAGTAAATGTTATTTAGGTAGGCTTCCCAATCCTGTATGTATCTGAAGGGCCACATAATTATATCCTAAGTTATTAGAGAACATATCAAAAGTTTGTTCCTAACAAATTTTGTTAGTGAAATTTGGGATACTAAATAAAAAAAATCATTTCAGAAGAATAACAAGGGAGATACAATCATTCCTGTACTATTTAGGGATTCAAACTTTAAAAAAAATTGACAATTTGATAAATTTTAGAAATCCCACTTTAATCCCTCAGAAAATGATTACAGTAGAATGGATTAGGACATCCTTTGCAGAAGCTTTAAAAAGAAAAAAATTCAGTGACTGATTGGTTTCCTTTGTTACACTTCCTAGCTGAACCTAGAAAAGATGACTGAGAGTTTTTCATAACATTAACTAGACTTTAAGCCTTTAATGTTCTTATCTAACGTCTCCTAAATTTTCAAAGTTAAAATCAGCCCCTGGCAACTCTTAAAGGTCCCAAGAAGTTAATATTCAGGTACCATTCTAAGTTATAAGAAAGTTAAACCATAAGGAATTTGAATCCTATTATTATTTGCAAAATTTTTAAAAGATTTTATTTATTTAATTTTAGAGAGAAGGAAAGAGGGAGAGAAACATCAATATATGAGAAAAACATCGATCGGTTGCCTCCCACATGCCCCCCAACTGGGGACCTGGCCTGCAACCCAGGCATGTACCCTGACTGGAATATAACCTGAGACCTTTCAGTTTGTGGGACGATGCTCAACTCACTGAGCCACACCAGTCAGGGCTATTATTTGCAAATATTGAAACAAAAAAGAGAGGCAGGAATAGATTTGCTCTTACCTGTCTCGTGTAGCTTTGGCAAGTTTGTCTTCTGACTTTCGGTCATGTGTTTCTAAACCCAACATGAAACTCCCTCGTCCCAGCTGGGCTTCTGACTGTTCTAATTTTTCAGACAAATCAAAGACCTGGCCAGTGGTATAGTCTGCATTCTGTAGGGAAAATGTTATTGTGTCAGTATACAATACAAGCCTACCATTAGACATTTTTAATGTAAATTAATTTTCTTCAATATAGAATATGTCATTTATAAAGAATTCCACCATGAAGTCTAAGTGAATAGTGAGAGAATTAAAAAGTCAAATGAAACTTGCAAAAACTGACTCCAAAGTTCAAGCAGTGCAAGCAGATAGTTTTCCACCCTTTTATAATTTCAAGATTAGATTTGAAATTTTCCTTTGCTGAAATCCAATATTTATTATAATGAGAAGCTTTCATAGATCTGAGCCCAGGTTCTGGTTCTGCTACAGATTAGTTGGGAGGCCCTGAGAGAGTGCCTTTAAGTCCTCTTTTGAAAATGGAGGATGAAGACAATAATTTCTACCTTAAGGCTATTGTGAAGATCAAATTAAGTAACAAATATAAAGCTCTGAGGACTGTTCATGGCACCTGGCAAAGCCTTAATAATTATTAGCTAGTTTTGTTATTTGTTCTTTTTTAAAATTTAATTACATTTTACTTTTATTTGGAATAACTCATTTATATAAAGAAGGATATTCATTTAACATTTCTTATGCAAAACATCCTGCAGATGGAAAATGACATTTTGTTATTTGCTCTTGTTGAACTTCTAGAATCAGAACTTATGACATATTTTAAAAATAACATTGTTTTAGCTGTTCTGGTTATAAAATGCTACTGCAGAATATTTGGAAAACAGAGTAATGTAAAGGAGAAAGAAACACATATAATCCCTCCACCTAGCTAAAACCAGTTATATTTTAGAGTACCACTATATGCTCACATGCACACCTATATTTGGTAAGCTGGAATATATAGAGGGGTGAAAAGCAGGAGCAAAGTAGGTTTACAGTTATATGTATGGAAGACAGCAGGTTATGATTAGCACAACAGCAAATAAACCTTGTGTTTTGTGTTCTCAAAACTGTAAACATATTTTCTGCCTACCCCTGTATATACCATTTTGTCCTTCAACATTTCTTACTTTTCAAAAAAAAAATTTTCATAGTTACACATATACATGTAATTGTAATGTTTTTAAAAAGATTTCTGTGGGACATCTTTTTGAGAATGTGTCTGAAATGCAAAACAAATTTTCATAAAGATCAGTTGTGAAATATATATTCCATTTCTTTCTTATATCTTCAAGAGAAGAGCATGACGATTTAACAAACAACTTGGCAACAATCAAAGTGTTATTCTATTTGCTCAGTGTATAGACAGTGTACAAGAAATACAGTTCAATCACCAAACATGAGAAGTTATTTGCTGTCATCATAGTTACTGCAGAGGGCCCTTTAAAATACTACCAGCTCAACCTCTGGTTCCCTTTGCCATCGGATCTGAACACCAGGCTTGCTGGTTGCTTAAGAGGAGGAAAAGTAATACTGAAGCTGGCCTCACAGTACTTGTAGTCTGTAGTCTGTACCAGGCATGCTCTATAGCATGTGGGCTAGTTTCAAACAAGGCAAAAAAAAAAAAAAAAGTAAAGAAATAACAATAAAATGCTACTAGCTCCTCAATGATTTTACAAACTTGTATTTTTTAAACATGCGATTATATTCACTTTGAATCTAAATGGCTTAGGGCACCACCACCACCAAATGCCCCTCCCCACCCCCCGCCCCCAACACACACACAGTTATAAGAAAACCCTAAAGTTTATAAGGGTTTCTAGATCACTTCATATTTGGAAGATTTAGTTCATGCCATGAAAATGTAGGATGGCAGAAAAAGTTATACTGTTAAAATGAAATAAAATGATATCAATCACATTTCAGACACAGAAAGAATACATATAGAGCACTAATTTTTTAAATCAGAAAATTACTTTTTTTTCTGGTAGCTTTTAGGTTACATGCTTTAGCTGGGAAAGGAGGTAAGTTGAATATATATTTATGTATTTTTTACTTAAAATGCTGCAGTGAACTATATATAAAACTGTAAGAAAGGAAGAAATATAATTTAACCTTTTCTTGATTATTAATGTCCTCAATATATGCAGTCCTGGAATACAGGGGCAGCCATAGGCTGAGTAGGTAGGTTTGCTTTTACAAAAAGTTCAGGCTGCTCTGGTCTTAGTGTTTTCTCCCCTTGCCATCATGTGTCACTTCTGGCTGCTATGAGTGCACTTGCCTCTAAGGAAACAACACATATAAGGCATTTAGCAGTGTCTGGAGGATAGGAAACTCTTAATATATGTTTGTTGTTATGATCATTCTCCTTCCTTCTCATTTGCTACTTCTGACTGTTGAGGATAAAAAATAAGAACAGAAAACTTCTCAGAATTGTGTTTAAAGTAACAGTAAGTATGTCCAAGTGAGGTCTTTTCCCCTTAATACAATGAACCAAACAACAACAACAAAATTTACTGAGGCTTTATTATATGCCAGGCACTTTGCTAACTGCTTTATATAAAGTATTTCATTGATTCATAATGTAGTTAATGATGGAGGTAGTACTATCATAGAGCCCAAGAAAGGATCAGTCACATTAAATAATTTTCTGTAGGTCACACACAGCCAGTAAAGTGGCACAGTTGTTTGAACTGAGTTAATTTTATTCCAAATTTTGTGGTTCTAACCATTATGCTAAACTGTACTGTATGAAGTGGCTTACTTTTAAAAAAAGTTAAAACAAAGTACCAACCAACCAACCAACCAAACATAGATAATATATTCCTGGCTAAGCTCTAGACAGAATACACAGAAGCTTGTTAAATAGATATCCTTCTAATTATATCAGGTTTTAATGGCTTTTTTTCTTTTTGGCCTGGCATCTGCTATTTTAAGGTAATGCTATTCTGATTCCCCATCTCTTGTCCATGTACGCCTGAAAGGATTTCTTCCACCCCTGCCCAGTAGTCAAACACTTGCCTTGGACCAGACGAGGTGTATGTATGGGCATGTGACTTAAGCAAAACTCAGACACAATAAGGCTTCACCTTGGGGAGAGGGAGAGAGGCAGAAAGACAGAAAGGGAAAGGTGTGTGTATTTTGATCTTCCTCTTGAATGTGATAGCAAGAGGCTACGAGGTCTGAAGCTAATTGCCATCTTCCTTTCACATGAAGCCTGGAACTGAAGCCAAATGACATAAAATCTAAGCTGAGAGAGAAGGATCAAGACCTCATAATATTGTTTGAATGCAAACCTCGCTGAGGCTAAACTAATAAGCCTTACTTAGGAACTTTGCAGCTTATATGATTCTCTTTAAGTCAGTCTGGTTGGGTCTCCTGTCACTTGTAATTAGAGTCCTACCTGAAATACCTAGCACAACAAAAAACAGTTATCTGTGTTTTCTCTCTGTAAGTCTCTGAGGTGGGAGCAGATATCACCCTCATTTGGGCCCTGGGTTTGCCATTTAGACTTGGTCTCAGTAGCACATGACGCAGACCTCTGCTTGGCCTGTTATCCTAATCAAGCTCTGGTCATGCAGAATCCGACCCCAGCCCTGATGTGTTGGCCCAGACAGGTATAGTCATTCCACGAAAAAGAGTTTAAATTATTAACATCTTATGTAGCTTAGATAAAATTCAAATGCATTCCTTGAAAGCAGAGTACTTACAGTAAGTAAGCTAGAGGAGCTCAGTGTATTCACCCAGTATTTATTCCATAAAAGCTCAAGCAATTTGCGATCCAAAGAGGATTTGAAATATGAGACTTCTAAGGCATAATATCTATGAAACAAAAGTGCAAATTAAGTAAATAAAACATATTCAACCACATCATACAAAAGTTATAGCCAAATTTAAGTTTTTAGTCCCAGAGAACAGGTAACCATGGTTTCTTTACTCTTCAGGGTCATGGTTTCGAAAATCTTCTGCCTGCTAAACTTTCTTGTGTTGTATTTTCTCCCTCTGTAGCACCTAGAAATTCCCAAGAAGTCATCAACAGCCAATCTGAATTTCTGAATGACACAATTATCCATGATATTGAGTATTTATTAGTTTTAGACAACAGCACATAAGCTTCATGAACTGCCTGTCTAGGCTTAAGTGTTTTTTGTTAGGCTTTTAAAAATACTGAACATGACATGTGGATGTCCCGTTCTCCCCACTCTACTCCCCTAATTAGGAGCTAGTGCTTTTTGGAAAAGTAAAGTATAAGGTAGATCCTTAAAGCACCTAAAAGAATTACTATTACGTCCGAAGATACCTAATTTATAATCAGTTATAGCAAGGAAATTTTGCTTAAATGTCTGAAAAACATATTTTTTTTCAAGGAATAAATATTTAAATGTCTAGGTTCTGTACATCAATGGATACACAGAAACATAAGGGACTTCTTTATCTTAATGAGCTTACCATTTATACAGAAGATGTGATATGAATCCACAAAAAGTTAGATGACATATACTGAATAACAGTAAGTGATGCTATTGTAGTGCATATATAAAATCGATCCCCTAAGAATTAACTGTTAGAGATAATGAGTACTTTCAGTGTCGACAGACTGCCTGAGAAACCTCAGGGAGAAAGCAGGATTAGAGTGACTCCTACATGAGTCTATGGTGCGGGGATCTTGAGAGCAAGGAGGGCATCAGGCAGAGAGCATCCACTCACAGAAAGGATAGCCATGGACAATTCAGCAAGAGTAGAATTATGTGAGGAAAACTTAGAAAACTGTTGGGGTCTAGTTGGTACAGGACATTACATAAAAGGCTAAGAAATTTAACCTTTATCTTTTAGGTATTTGAGACTCATGGAAGGTGTTTGAGCAGAGCAGTGACATGGCCAAAGAGGGCTTCAGAAAGCTGGCTGTAGTAGGATGTGTAGAGGCGAGAAACTGGGGGAACGGATACCAGAAAGGATGCCATGTAGCAGGGCGGGCATGAAGGGGTAAAGGCTCAGGGTCAAGTAAGTGGTACAAAAGACCACGACCCATGAACAGAACAAAAATGCTTGTCAGTTAAGTTTAGGAGTGAAGAAATAAAAAAGAATGAGAATTTAAAGACATCAGAATAAAGTGAAGGCGTTTCCACAATTAAGACATATCTGAAGAGAGAAAGGACGCAGCCAGTGAAATGCGGAAGGGAACAGGGTTTTCCTCGAGCACCTGTTATGTCCTGGGTGCTTTCCATGCATTCTCATTTATCTTCCTTCCAATCATATAGGAAGGATTTATTTTTTCTCATTCTACAGACAAAGAAACAGATTGAGAGTAAAGACCTTGCTTGAAGTCAGATAGCAAGTAAGTGGCAGAGAAAGGATATGAAAAGTTACGTTTATTACCAAAAACCTTCCAGTCTTTAATTTTACATCCAGAGTGTAAACATTTATGGGAGTATTTAGGCATTGAAGCCCCAGGAGTGAGGGTCAGGTATGGAAAGGGGAGCGGCACTTCTGATCCCTGATGAATAAGAGACCAGAACAGCAATTCCTAACCTTTTCATCTCATGGCACACATAAACCAGTTATTAAAATTCTGCAGCACATCAAAAAATGTATTTTTTGCCAATCTGACAGAAAAATAGATATAATTTTGATTCATTCAATAGCTATGGTTGTGTTGGCTATTGCATTTTTTTATTTGACAATCTAAGGGACAAGAGGTCAGTGCCTTTGACTAAAATAGGCGGGTACTACGTGCTTTAAAAATTCTTGCAGCATACCTGTTGAAAATTGGTGGATTAGAGGGTGAGTACTGCAACAGATATTTAGACTTATAAAGGGTGGAAAATAAGGGCACTCAAACTTGAGGCTCTAAATAGACTTTTACATTTTAAAATGTAATAGTCTATTAATGTAATTAATGTAATTTCTATTTTAATTCCACAGGTTGATACAATATATTTTTTTTTGAGTAGCAGAGTTGAAAACAAGAACATTCAAAACAATTTATGGAGCTAATGCTCACCTTCTGTGTAAGTCAATAACAGATCCTGCCTAGAAGTGAAAGTCAAGAAGCAGCACTATCAGCATGCTGTTCGAAGGTATTCGGATAGATGCTCAAAGTAGTAGCTAACAGTTTAAGTGACTGTGTCTGGGGGATGGGAAGGGGAAGAGTACAAGACTTGTTCTTCACAGTAAGTTTCATGGAGCCATTTTACTTTTTAAACTGTATGCTTGTAAAACACTGGTAACATGCAACATAATTAAGAAACTCTTATTTTCACTAAGAGTCTTCAAAGTTAAAAATATTAATATCTACATTAGATTCTATGTTTAAAACAGACTTTGAGTGTACATTATGATCTGGCATTTAAGGTAGGGAAGAAAAAAGAAAGGTGAATATGAACTGCAAAGAGAAGCTCATCAGCAAATACTTTATGAAATGGCTCTATGTCCAGCCTGCACAGAACCCTGTTCTTTCAACTTGGCAGTATTTCAGATCATTACAGATTTGAAATAAATTAAGACACTTATTTGCCTTGTGAAAAAGGATAAATGAAGTAACAATACATCTTTGAATATGCAAGCAATTCCAGATTCAAAATTCTAGGCTACAGCAATGTAGGTAGCTGGAAAGTGGCCACTCCTCTCTGGTAGGCTCCCATTTCAGTAAGACAGGAAATGTAGCCTTGTTTGGATACAGAAAGCAAGGCCTGCTGCTGTCTTTTTTTGTTTCAAAAGCTGCTGGTGGTGATGAAAAAAAGGGAGAGTAGGTATAAGCTTTCGACCACTACAACTCAGTATAAATAAAAGAAAAAACTGACTTGGTTATTCTGAAAATGCAATTATCACAGCAAAGGTGTTTCCATGCCTAGGAGCCATTCTCTCAGATGGGAATGTCTTACATTCTTCTCAATAGGGTAAATTAGGTGATTTAATCCTAAACCTTTAACTGAAAAATAAAATGGATTTTTTTTCTTCAGACATATCTCAAGGATGACTGAAAACCACATATATTTAAAACCTGAATTTTAGAAATTCTGGAATTTTCTAAGAATTTTTTAAAAATTATTTTATTGTTCAATTACAGTTGTCTGCATTTCCTTCCACCACTCCTCCCCACCCCAGCCAAACCCCCCTCCCTCCCTTGCTTCCATCCTCCCCCTTGGTTTTGTCCATGTGTCCTTTATAGTGGTTCCTGAATAAGAATTTCTAAACAGAAAAATAAGAGTGGTAGTAGCACATGAGTAGTCCAGGTAACCCTTGAAGTTGGGACAGGAAGTATGGAGGAAAGGGGACACTAGATAATCATTTAAGCAACATTTTTTGGGGGGTGCTAATCCTTCCATGTGCCATGCTCTCCTTTAAATGTTAGGATACAGCAGAAAATCAATTCTACTTTCAGGAAGTTCACTTTCTAATGGAGTTGACAATAAGGAAGTAAAAACCTATCAGTTGCTGTCAAGTGCTAAGAAAAATAGAGCGAAAAGGAACACAGAACACAGGAAGATGCTATTTTAGAAAGGGTGAGCTGTAACAGAGTCCACATGGTGGACAAAAAGACCTAAAGGGGTGAAGGGCAGAAGCAGGAAGACTAGTTAGAAGGCTAGCACTCCGGTTCAGGCTCCAGATGGCTTGGGACAAAACGATAATGAAAGGTGGCAAGATACATTTAGAAGGTGGAGAAAACTGTCCTCGTTGGTTTCTTTAACACTTTAAAAAACTGAGATGTAACTCATATACCATAAGATTCATTAGATTCACTATGTTAAAGAAGTATGCAATTCAGATGTTTTCAGTATGGTTTCTTTAACTTTTGGAGTGAATGTTAAGAATTTTTGCTTAGTGAAACCTGGGTAGTTTTAGGTTGCAGATAGGCTAGTGTTAGGCTGGTCCTGAATACAGTTTTTTTCAACTGTTAATTTCTTATATATTGGACCATATATCTTGTATATTGACAAAATGATTATGATTGTGTGAAAAATACATTAAATTAAAACAATTACTAGTAAAAATTCAAACATTATTCTAAATTTATACATTCTTACTACTATTTCAAAAGGTATTATGAAAGGAATTTGGCTGAACCTTTTATTCTCGTCTGTAAGGGGCTTGGCCTGTTTATCTTGGGTTTCTTATGACTCTGGCATTAGATACATTTTTTCAATAAGATTTTATTTATTTATTTTTAGAGAAGGGGAGGGAGGGAGAATGAGAGGGAGAGAAACATCAATGTGTGGTTGCCTCTCAAGAACCCCCCACTGGGGACCAGCCCTGCAACCCAGGGATGGGCCCTGACCGGGAATCACGCAGCAACCCCTTGGTTCACAGGCCCACACTCAATCCACTGAGCTACAACCAGCCAGGGCAGATACATTTATAAATTACATACTGTTTGCAGTGCACACCGAAGTCTTCTATTTTATTAAGTGGGATAGTCTGGTACTCAGAAGGTCCTTCATCAGGAGGTTTGTAGCCCTAAACAAAAATGAAGAAAATAGAAAATTAAACAAAGCAAATCAAAGAAAAAAAATGTTTTACATGTAGCTTTATATTTATAGAAACATTAATTTTGGGGAGCCAAATATTGAACGTAAACATTCTACAATGTGTATTGTTTATACTGTCTGTCAACTCCAGGTGGGCAGGAAAACTGGATTTGCCCTGTATTGATTTTTCTTGTCCTTTGGTGAGGTACACTTGTGCTAATAACTATTTTAGCAGGGAAGGAAAAAGATATATGTAGCTTGTTTTTCCAGTACCCGTTAGACTACCATGGACACACACATACTTATTAACAAATGGAGACTGCTTTTCCAATGAAATTAACTATAGAAACACAAATGTATTGTTTTCTGCTAAGGACAACTAGTGCTAAAGACAATTTGCCTGCTATTTTAAAAATATTATTAAATTTTTTCAGGACAAAAAAAAAAAAGATACGAACCATAACACATCTTAAAAAATAAGTCAAATATTTGAATTTTAAAAAGTTATATGGACTTAAAATTTCAAAAATTACCTTTGGGTATGTCCTAAAGGCTCCAAGATTCACTTTTCCTGCAGATATTGTTCTTGTTGGGTCAATCTACAATAAAATATATTTAGTATCTGCTGAGAAAATCTTTATATACTTCCATTTGTTTAAACATTATAAATCTAGAAATACATATGTACGTATAACATGATAGACATACATACAATAAATAAAATAACCAATAGCAATAAAGAACCAAACTAAAAATCTGTCAAAGTTCAATGAAGTGTTAAGTATAGAAATGTCTCACAGTTACTTTAGAGATTAGATCTAGTTATTATACTATTTAAGAATATTATCAGAACATTTGCTCCTCTTTTTCAAAATTTTTTTTCTTTTAATAGTTGAACAATTTCTACCTTCTTCATAGTAGCCTGGATTGCACCTAGAACACTGAACATAGCAAGAGCCGCTCTAGCAATTCCTGATTTACTCCATTCATTCAACACCGACTCAATGCCTACTGTGTGCACGGAACTGAGACACAGGTGCTGGGATCACCTTCATCTTAGAGTGGGTGAAGAGACACAGAGAGGTTTAGTAATTTGTTCAAAAATCCAAATTTCTAAGAGGTGGAATTCAGATTCAAACCTAGGCAAACTGACAACAGAGTTGTTCTTACCACACTTGTTTTATTTCTCAATGAACACCTGCTTTAGTAATCTTTATGAAGAACTTAATTACAACTGGTTGTAAAAATACTTACCACCACTGCTACAAATGGTTCCTGGAACTGCTGATTGAGCATCTGAGTACTAACATCAATCCCAGAAAGCCAGCAGCCATAGCCAGGGTGGCTATGATACCAGCCAATTGCGTTTTCAAGGCGGCCAACCTAACAAATGAAGAGGGCAAGGGAGCTTGAGGTTCCTGTTTAATCGGAGAACACTTATGGTCTGTTTACACAGCATTATAGTAAAATAATAGTATGCAGAATAGTTCATAGAATATGCTGCTTTCAAGTAAAAAAAATGTTTTGAATAGATAACACATGCCCAAAGCACAAAATTAACAAGATATAAAGGTTATTCAGTTTCCTTCCTACCTCTTTCCCCCCAATTATCCAGTTTCTCAGCCCAGATATTACCACTATAACCAGCTGCTTATGTAGCTATTGTCCAGAGATATTCTTGCACATGTACAAACACGATGGCATACCACATATAGTATTCTACACTTTGCTCTTTCACTGAAAATATTCTGGGGTTTGTTTCATATTATATATAACTACTGGTTGGCAGTTCATTGTATGGCTATACCATAATTTACTGAATCAATTTTATATTCAGCAACTTTAGGTTACTTCTAAAGTTTTGGGTTTTAAACACACATCTGATAATGAATGTGAGAATTAAAAAATTTTTTTATTGAGATATAATTGACATATACTCTATTAGTTCAGGTATATAATGTAATGATTTGATATGTATAAATTGGGAATCCATCACAATATGTGTCAATTAACATCTATCACCACAGTTATAATTTATTTCTTGTGATAAGAACTTTTAAAATCTATTCAACCCCCTGGCTGGTATAGCTCAGTGGATTGAGCACGAGCCTGCAAACCAAAGGGTTGCAGGCCAGGTCCCCAGTGGGGGCCATGTGAGAGGCAACCACACATTGATGTTTCTGTCCCTCTATTTCTCCTTCCCTTCTCCTCTCTCTAAAAATAAATAAATAAAAAAAATCTTAAAAAAAAAAAAAAAGAACTTTTAAAATCTACTCTTTCAAGTGTGAGGATTTATTTTAAAAAATTTATGCTAATATCATATACCTTTTATATAGAATTATTGAAAATAAAACATAAACTTAATGTAAAGAGGATAGCTTTAAGTTTAGAAAGTCAAAAGTCACCATGAGACTCTTTTACTTGCAGTAACTAAACTTTAAGGAACAACATTTTTACCTGTTTGGCGTTTTCTATGTATGCAGCCATGTACTCATATGCGGCAGCCTGAGCATTTACTCGGGTTTCAGTGCCCTCTACAGGCAAAGCAAAACTGTCCATAATGATCATCGTTTCACCATCCACCTTTCCCAGCATCAAGCCCATCACTTCCAGGTTGCCTCCTGATCTGGCGTGCATCACCATTTTCAGTAGAGCCAATGCTGAGATTTTGCAGTACTTAAAGTAATGGTGACTACAAAAAAAAAGTACGATGTAATTAACTTTCTTACATAAAATACAATTTCAAAAGAGTGTGTGTGAAAATAATGAGTATTAAAGGAATTTATAATGGTGGAAGGGGGAGAAAGTGTAGAATGTGGGAAAGGAAAAAGAAGTAGAAAAGGACAGAGTTTCTGCAGGGGGGATGGAAATAATAAACACATCAGAGTCCTGCCAAATATTTCCCCTTGGGGGAAGGGAAGAGTCTGAAGTAGTTTTTTAGAATATACTGCTCAAGTAGAAAAGAGATAATTAAGTACATGATCAGTTCAAAAGACTTTTTCTCCTTAATTTTGGAATCACCAACTCTGATTGTGATTCTGGTTGGATGGTTGTGCCCAACTATTCTCAGTCATAACTTCTGGCCTTATGGTTAATAATGTGGGTTCTGACATCCATCTGCCAAGGTTTGAATCCTTGCACTGCCCATTCCTAGCTGTGGCCTTGAATTATCTGTGGCACTTAATATCTGTGCCCCAGTATTCTCATCTGAAAATAGGATATTTCACAGAAGTTGTTAGGAGGAAATAAACTAAATGAAGTAATGTATATAAAGTACTTAGCTTAGTGCCTGACACATACTCAGCTTCTGTGGTATCAGTCTCAAAATTAAAAATGCAGCCTTAATATCTTTAGTTCTACTATAATCATTATTTTAGTTTATCTGTGGATGTGAGTAAACTACTCTTGAATAAAATTACATTTCCCATCTCACTGATACAGCCCAAGACAGCTGAGTACAAGCGGAGCTACAATCAGACGATTAGGCAAGCTGACAGCTGGGCAAACTAACTAGTCTGTATATAGTGGTCAGTCAGTGTCTCTGAGAAGCCTTTTTAAGATGTCTGTCCACAGGTTTCAAGTATAAGTTGAAGACATGGAGACTTGCTTTTAGAAGCCAAGATATGAATTAAAATCTTGGCTCCTCCATTTACTGGGGAAAAGGAAAAAAGTTATTGTGCTCTTATTACATACATTCTAGACATCCTTTTTTATATTACTTTATCTAGTACATCCTTTTTATGTTACCTTATCTAATCTTCCTGACATCACCAATAGGTCTTATTTCCATTTCACAAATAAAAAGATAAAGATGGACAAATAAATTTCCGTATCAACTAGGGTCAATCAACTAATTAGTGATAATAGTGAGATTTGATCTTAGGCCTGACAATTGGTCACTTAGGAGTTTTTTGCCTCTGTGATCATGAAATAAGTTACTTATTGTATTTGTTTGTTTTCTTATTTGCAAAAGAATGAAAATACAGTACTGGGTTGTCATGAAGATTAAATGACATGGAAATTTCCAGCTCAGTGCTCAGCCCATATTAGGTATTCAATGAACATTACTGGACCTCAATACTGACCGTAAAAGCTTGCCTTGTAAAAAACTGTGAGACAGATGAAGTACGGTTTTTGTATGGTGACCATGGCTCTCTTTTCTATCTCTCCATTAGAGAAACTGCTTTTTACTCTCTTCCTAACAAAATCTGCTCTCAGGTAAAGAATCCTCAACTTGTCATCACTCCCACAGGATTTTGCCAAGGGGTAAAAAGCCTTAAGCTCTATCGATATGACTTTTAGCTTATGTGAACTGGTGGAGTAACATTTTGGGAGACTGGGTAGACCCTTCTGTGTTTCTGAAATAACGACCAGCAATCAAAGGATTATAGATCTTTAAAAGATGGCTTATGGTTAGAGATCCTTAGGCTGGCTCAATTTCTGAAGACAGCTGCTGTCTCCACAGTCTGGGATGAGGTGAAGGTCCCAACAAGACACAGAGTTCAAGGCAGTGTGTCGCATATATTACAAATACAGATGTTCAGAAGGGACACCCCAACCGTTTTCCTTTTCCATCCTTCGGAAACAAAAGTGTTAAACAGAAAGGGGAGACGAAGAAAGCCCCAGTGGTGGGGCTTAGGCTCTACTCGTGGGAATAAATGGCCAGAATTTCTCAAGTGCATATTCTTTCTCCTCCCTGTTTATGAAAAATCAAGGTCTCCACCCCATTCAATTCCCACTCCCTCTGGGTCTCCTAAACTCCCGCCACCCCTTCCCTCCCCTGCATCTCGCCAGGGACCTCCTCACTCCTTAGTCCAGGGCTTCGCCGCCAGGATTTCTTGCTGCTGTTTCTTGTCGTATTTGTAGATTTCATCGATGCTCTGGGCTTCCTGCATGTTGTTGGCCAATTCCCAAGTTTTCTGGGCCATACAACTCCCGGACGTCGCCATCTCCAGGAATTGGGGAAGCTGTCGCCTCCACAACCAAGATGCAACTTTACCTCGCTGGATTTCCGGGTGTGGGTTTCGGACCCCGCACCACGGGTGCAAATTCGTACTAGCCTCTCGAGGCAGCCATGACACCTGGAACCGGAGGTGAAGTTGGTGCAGACCATTCAGCGATGGCGGGGCCCTTCAAAGACTCGATCATATAAACAGCACTTACACAATAGATAGAGACAGAGGAGTCTTTTTGAAGCGTAGGGGAGGACTTATGATCTTGGAAAATAACGTGTGTGAATTAGGATAAAAAATGATTAAAAATGAGAATGGTATAGCCTTCCGCACCGGAAGAAGGGAATGTTAACTGTTTTGCCAGAAATTGGGATCGTCCTCCTTTGTTCGTACTGCGCAGGCTCAGTCTCCGCCATATTAAAGTGGGTAGATCCTTAGACTGGAGTAGGGGGGAAAACTCTTTTTATGATGTTTTAGGTACCTTATATCAATTAAGTTTACTGAAAGATTAAAAAATTGGAATGCATGCGGAAAAGCTGACATGTAAGTAGTTCTGGATGCTGGTTGAAAGGTAAATGTGGCATCCTAATTGATTTACTGACGAACCGCTGTTCCTGCGTAGAATCCCACAGGTTCGTGTTGGTTTGGCACCACGCGTTCTCCAGCTATCCGGCAAGGCCACAGAACATGTGTATGACTTACTAGTGTTCCGAAATAGTGTCCAGTTCTTACGGTATTTTAAAGTTTAATATTCAGCACTGCTCCGGGAATCCACCTCTGTCCTCGAGACTGAATTAATCTCAACAGCCTGTTTTCTTCCAACAGTTAATGTTAGGTATCAGGAATGAGCGGCCGAGAGGGAGAGTTGGGGCGGTCAGGGTGGTCGAAGCTTCACCGTTTGCGGCTTAACTGCTGATTTGATTATAGTCTAGCAGAAGAAACAGCAAGAAGCTAGGAGCCGCAGAGAAATCCCCTGCTTAAAGCATGCGCTCTGACAGCCCTTGCCAGGACCCCAGATAACCTATTCTTACATAATAACGTGAATCTACATTGCAGTTTCCTCGCTCCCCACCCCAGGACCCATCAATCAAACTAGGGACTGCACTCCCGGAAAGCACGCAAAACTTAGCTCGCACTCACTGCTTTACATTTAAGTCTCCAGACCTGAGGGGCAAGGGTCCCCGCCTTGTTATAGGCAGGGCCCCCTTGAAAACGTAAATAAAACTTTTATTCGTCTATTTCGTTTCGCTGATCTGCCATCCTTTACTGTGTCGGCGGGAAGAACACAGCGCCAGTAACTAATACGATGTTTACTTATTTTGTTTTTGCTTGTTTTATGTATTCTTTCTTCGCATCCTCTCTCTCACTCTGCACTAGATTCTAAGTTCTAAATCACAGTTTTAGGGATAAAACAAGGAACACAAACCTGGTCTTATTCCTTGTTTTAAACACCGAGATGTTTAATAAATATTTTTGCTGGGGGCAGGGGCGGATGAAAGGGCGAAACAAGGCGGCGGGGGAATAGCACCTCTAGCTTCATCTTTTGTAAGTCACCCTTGAAATTTTGCATGTATTGGCTAGCATTGCCTAAAAGGCACCCCCCCCCCCCGACTTTTCTACCTGGGAGCTCCTATTAATCTTTAAAAAGACTACTCAGAGATCTTTACTATATCTTTCTTCCTCCTATCTCCATAACCATTCCTTCCAAAATGTCTGTAGGTGCTTCTATAACTTATATTGCATTGTAATGTATTGGTTACTTCGAAATTTTTCTTCTTACTGTAACTTTTAGAGTGCAGGATATTTCACTGCTAATATGATGTGTAGCATGCAGTTAAAATAAAAACAGAATGAGCAAAGTCTCACCCGCGGTTTTGATAGACGTGGAAAAGAAAATGTCTTTAAAACTCTTACAAAGTCGTTTAGGATAAAGACTCTTAGTTCTACTTTCCATGGAAGCTAGGACTCTTTTCTAGTGGTAGCACCCAATATAGGGGTGAATTGGATATGTTGACATTGGTAATAAAAGCCCAGCACAAAACGTTGAGCAGACTCTTGGGAGAAGAGTAATTAATGCCCTCTCCAGGGCGACACTGGCAACACTCTCCTTTTTTCTTTCCAGGCCGTGACTTGTTCCCAGGCTAGCTAGGACTTGCAGGGTTTGAAGGGGCTGGAATCAATTTAGCCTGGGAAATGGCTCCCACAGGGTAACAGCCCACAGGTGGAGGCAGTACCCAGCGGCGGAGTACCCAGCCTGGGGTGGAACAGCTCCGTGAACCGCTAGGCGGCTGTGTGGCCTCCGGGCCGGCAGGGGTCGCCTCCAGCCGCACGGCCTTCCTCCCAGTTCTTCCCAGTGGGGGCGGTGCCGCGCTTGGCAGTTGACGAAAGGCGGGCTGAGGGTTCGGCCTAAGAGGCGGAGCCCGCGACGGACGGTCACCGCCACCTCCTCGGACTGAGAAGAGCCTCGTTAGAGGGCTGTCCGTCTCCCAGGACGCGATCCGGCTCACCGGAGTAAGCGTTAGGCGGCTTCGGGCTGGGAACGGGCCTGGCGCGATTTGGCGGGAGGGGATGTCCCGGGACAGGGGTTCGTGGGGGGCTGACGTCTCGCGGCTGCCAGGCTGGCGGCGGTGTGGGGTTTGCGAGCGTTGGTGGGCCGAATTGCCTGCTAGGGGTAGGTCTCGAGGCCGCCAGGCTAGGGGCGGTGGTCGAGTTACGGGGTCGGGGTCTCGCAGCAGGTCCGGGGCCAGTGCCTGGCTCCCGGGCTTGGGGTTCCTTGTGCCTGGGGGTCTCGCCGGGGGCGTTGCCCTGGTTCTGCGGTCTGAACGCTCCCGGCCGCAGCTAGCGCCGCAGTCAGCGGTGCCGTAGAGACCCGGTTGCCTGACAACGCGTTGACGCTTCCCTGTGAGCCCGCCATCCACAGCCCAGAGAGTAGTTTTGCTCCACTCCCGGGCGCAGTCCCTGCGCACCAGCTGGGTCTCCGCTGTTCCGCTAAACCCGCCTAAGCACTTTCCCTCTTCCCTGGTGCTGGTTAAATGTTAACGTCTGCTGAGTACTTGTGTGCCCGGCCCTGTTCCCAGCGTTTTGCTTTGCTAGTACAATTTATTTGATCACCACCTTGTGAGGTCGGTGCTATTACGGTCCTGGATTCACCTGACTCCTTGAGTTTGAACCTGTTACAGCTGCTTTGATTCTAAGATTGTTATCTGGGATTTGAATCCACGTTTTAGTGATAGCCATGGGACTCATCTTTCAGAGAGGCTGGCTCTCAAAATTTTAAGGTTAAAAAGTTTAGTTGGGATTTCAGAGAAGACTAAATTATAAAGCAAACCATCACCTAGTTTACAAACAGCTCTGAAAATGCAAGAGCCTAATAGCAACCATCATGAGTTTGTAAAAAGACAGTTATCCTCAGAGGGCCTGTTTTAAATGAAAGAATGGCTTTTCATGTTGACAAGCTAAAAGGAATCCCATGGAAATCAGTGACATGCTGATTTCCCCCCTGCATTATTCTTTTCCCTAGGAGGACAGTGATTTTCTCTTGGTTAAATATCTGCCGAAGTGCACCCCAGGGAATGAAATTTTGGGTCCCCTGCGGTACAGGTGACCTTCTGGAAGGAAGCAGGTGTTTTTAGATGGGATGAATTGAAACTGGAGGCTTTCAGTACAGATTATCGCAAATGAAGTTTTCAGACAAATGTGTTTTAACTGTTGCAAACTTTGAACAGACTTTGGGTTACTTTTTTTTTTAAATCCTCAACCGAGGATAGGTTTTACTGACTTTAGAGAGGGAGAAAGACAGGGAGAGAAACATCACTTGGTTGCCTCCCATACATGCTTCCAACCAGGGATGGACTTCTTTGGCTAGATATGTGTCCAGACTGGGGATCAAACCTGCAACCTTTTGGTGTACTGGCAGATGCTCCAGCCACCCGACCAGGGCTTGGGTTACCTTTTTAACATCATTCTGATTGCTTTCCTGAGTGGGAGACAAAGGTGTTTGAGCAAATGTTTTGGCAATTTTGCATTACCCAAAGGCTGTCTAATTTATGCTATTGTCCTAGGTCATCATTAATGATGTATTAATAACTGCTAACATTTAATAGTGCTTTTATATACAGATATACCTTGGAGATAATTGTGGGTTCAGTTCCAGACCATCACAACAAAGCTAGTCCTAATCTTTTTGCAGGTGGTGGGTCTTGCCTTCAATTTGTAAAAAATGCAACATCTGTGAAGTTCAATAAAAATGAAGCACTATACAGTGAGGTGTGCCTGTGTTCACTCTCTCTGTATCCCAATCCCTGACCTCCCTCTGCCCCCAGCAACATGGTGTTTACTTCTTAGCAGCATTTAGGGGGATTTGTCAAAATTTGGGTCTGCCTATGACCCAAATTTTGGGCAAGTTGCTCATCTGTCAGGAGAAAAAGATTGAACATCTTTCATATGGTGGAAAGATCTCTGGATTGATGGGGGAAATGAGAAACATTGTCTTGATTCACCTCATCCCTCCTCCTCTTCTGGGGCTCTTTCATGGACTCCTCCCTGCACCCCACATCCATATGTTATCACTCCCTGATATTCTGTCCTCAGTTTTGTTCTCTTATGGGAGGCTCCCATTTTCTGGTCAGCCACTTCTGTAGTTTTAATGATCATTTTAAAAACTGCTACATCTTTTCTTCTAGTCTGGGCTGTATTCTGAACTCCAGACATATTCAAATCATTTACTACTTGATATGTCCACTGGATCTTTTATGGGTCCTAAACTCTCTGTTTAGACTGTGAGCTTCTATGACAGGTGGCATTATCTTGTCCAAATTGGAGAGCAAGGATCATATTGTATTAGTGATTGAATTGTGTTTCAGTTCGTCTCCTAGCACCAGAACCTTAAAGCCCTCCTTTAGGAGGGGCATTATGTATTTTCCATTCCTCATACTTCCTTAATGGGGAGGAAGTTTACACTTTACTAAGGAGGGAAAAGGATGGGAGCAACATTTTTCCCTTTTGGGAGTGATGAAGGTAGGAGAAGGAATCGGGTGTGCTCAATTATTTCTGGGTCCTCTCTGTTTTTCAGATTTGCCTAAACTTAGAGTGAATATGTCTGGCTTGCTTATATTTCTATCTGTATGATAAGCATAAAGGGCCTAAGTTTAAGATTTAAAGATGTTAATTTGAATTTGATAACTGTCAGTTATTGGTGATTTATATCCCAGTGTACTTTGGAGGCTTTTAAAATATAAAGATGAGTAATGATGCATACAAAGACTGAAAATATAACAAGAATTAATAAAACTGGTGATTTAATAATTTCTGAGTGTCAGGTGTGCCATATATTTTATATGCATCATTTTGTTTTTTCTTCATAACAACACTGGAGTAGATATTTCCATTTTACAGAAGAGGAAGCTGAGGGATAGAGAAGCTAAGGAATATATTTGAGGTCAATCACATAAAATTAGTGATTGAATTGAGTTTCAAATCCAAGTCTTTCAGTTAAATGGTTTTCCTGAAAACTATTTGTCTTCTACATACTGTGTACATTGCTACTGGGGAAAAAAATCTGGTAATAGCCTGAAAAAATTGTAATTTTACGTTGTAGAGTGAAGGAAGATAAAAAATCCTATGTAGGTGTCTTTGAACTGGTCTTTCTTATAACGATCTTTAAATTATAAATATTCTTATTCTATTTTGTACTTAGACTGTACTCGTTAATTCAGTCTCTTTGAATCACTAAGTAATTCTTGAATAATTTTTTAGTTGAAGTTTTATGTAAGTTGCCACATGCTTTAGGAGTAAGAAAGAGAAAGTAGTCATAACTGTTAGAAGCTGGCTGTACTATCTCCAAGGCCTTGGTGTTGCTAGGAACTGGCCTGGCAATACTGCTTAGGCTTGGCGTTCTTCTGATGAAGATAAACAATTGCATAGTACATCAACATTAGACCAAGGCTGCTTTGTGTCCCTGATGGGTCAAGACAAAAACAGTACCACTTCATAATCACATCCAAACACAGACAAAACATGATGTTGTCCAAGCCACAAAATGCCAGATTTCCCCTCTCCCACCTAATAGGAGTGACTGCTGCCTCTACCAGTTACAGCTTTAGCCTCACCCTGTAGATACAATTTTAAGTCGTTCAATCACAGAATTACCCTCACTTCCTGACAGCATAAATCCAGAGTAGAGCTTCACTTCCTAAAACCTTCCTCCAAATCACCTAACACAATTCCAAATCCTGTAAGTCTTTTCTAACGCCCTCTTACTAGAGTACTCTTTTTCCCCATGGTTGGCATCAAGGATGCATGTCTCGATGCAGTGAGGAATAGGCCCAACACATTTAACTACGGAAGTGTTCCTGTGTCCTTTATTTGGAGAGCATTGCCAGGAGAAAGCTTATTAGTATCTTTGACTCTTTAGTTTAATAAGTAGAGATGTCTCTAATCAGATGAGACAGTAGAACAACATTAGAAATGATTAAACATAATTTTATATCTGGTAAATCTCATGTGTTAGGGCATATATTATACTTAACTATCATCGTTTAAAATGTGTTTTATTACTATGGTTAGTAGTATATAAAATCAATTCCAGAATTTATAATTGATGTTAAATTATAGTAAAGGGAAATTTAAGTATCTATAAATTCAAGGGAGAGAGCTTTCAAAGTCTAGTTAAACAAAGAAACAAACATGTTATGTGAATAATTGTTAACATAATTATTTGAAGGCCTTAGGTCAGAATTGAAATAAGCTTGTTACTTTTTTTAGATTAATGACATTTCTGCCTAAATTAAAGTCCTGTAGCAAAGTAATATGTGTATACGTACATACAATCCCATCATTATCTTTTATTTCTATCAGACAAAATATTTAGGAAAATTTGGGGATTTTTTTTTTAGCATGAAAACTGCTGTTTGTTCTTGAGCTCTTTTGAATTTCTATTAGAAAAATCTCTTGTGACAAAGAGCAAATTAAAAATGGCTAAATATATTAACTTTTGTTGGCATGGAATATATTTTGCTACAGCCATATTTTATTTATTTATTTTTTAAAAATGATATTTTATTGAATATGCTATTACAGTTGTCCCAATTTTCCCCCTTTGGTCCCCCCTTCCCCCCAGCACCCCCACTCCCTGAGGCAGTCCTCACACCATTGTTCAAGCCCATGGGTTCTGTGTACAAGTTCTTTGGCTACTCCATTTCCTATACTGTACACTGTAATTTACATACCCATGGCTATTCTGTAACTACTTATTTGTACTACTTAATCCTCATACCTTTTTACTCATTCCCCCAGAATCCCCTCACATCTGGCAACAATCAAAATGCTCTTTGTATCCATGATTCTGTCTCTATTCTTGTTTGTTTAGTTTGCTTTTTTAATTCACTTGTTGATAGATATGTATTTATTGCTGTTTTGTTGTTCATGGTTTTGATGTTCTTTTTCTCAAATAAACCCTTTTAACACTTCATATAATAATGGTTTGGTGATGATGAACTTGTTCAATTTTTTCTTGTCTGGGAAGATTGTTTTTCTTTCTTTTTTACATGTATTTTATTGATTATGCTATTACAGTTGTCCCATTTCTCCCCCATCATTCCCCTCCACCCTTCACACCCCCTCCCACCCACATTCTGCCCCCTTTAGTTCATG